>JAXGGA010007567.1:0-35000 GCA_038373865.1 Uloborus plumipes
TTTTTGCAAACTGCTAGTTGCTTATTTATTTTGCCCGTCGTGGGAATGAACAGATAATAAATTCAGTTGGAAGCGCTCCAAAAGTACGAGGTGCATTCTAAGTTCTAAGGCCTCCTATTTTTTTTCTCCAGACTGGAAAGACAAAGGCAGGAATTCAAGTGAAACAGGCGATCGCAAATTACAATCGCTACTGGAAATGAATTACATTAGAACGTTTCTTGATAAAAACATCGTTACGTCAGCGTGACGTTTGCCTATGAAAAACGAGCTAGATAAAACGTCACAGCCTACTTGGCGAATAAGAGGAGATCACCGACTGCTTGTGAGCTCTTATTGGCTCCACCCGTAGAGACGTCAGTGCGAAGTTAAGTTGGTGATAATGCAATTCACTTCCAGTAGCGATTGCAATTCGAAGCGATTGCAATGGTGTTTCACTTGAATCCCTGCCATAGAAACATGTGCAATGTTTTAAAATGAGCTGGGGTTCTTTGTCAAAATATAACAGAGATGGCAACACTACGCGACTGATGGAATTTTTACGATAATCGCGAGAATAAGAACTGTTTTCGATACTTAAAATGGCGACGTTTTCCTCACTTGAACAGCATGCAATCATTCGTTTTCTGAATTTGCATGGTGTGACACCAACTGAAATTCATCGACAGTTGAAGGAGACATGCGGTGATGGAATTATGGATGTTTCGAAAGTGCTTTCGTGGGTGTGACATTTTAATGAAGGCAGAACATCGTGTGGAAACAAACCGAAACAATCTCGGGCTCGCACAAGCCAATCTGACAACATGATAGAGAATTCTTTTGGGGATCGCTGAATGACTGTCGTATCCACGAACACACTTTTGACACATCCATAATTCCATCACCAAATATCTCCTTCAACTGTAGATGAATTTCAATTGGTGTCACACCACGCAAATTTAGAAAACAAATGATTGCACGCTGTTGAAGTAAGGAAAACGTCGCCATTTTAAGTATCGAAAACAGTTCTCATTCTCGCGACCGGTGTTAAAATTCTATCTGTCGCATAGTGTTGCCAACTCTGTGATATTTTGACAAAGAATGCGCGCTCATTTTAGAACATTGCTCATGTTTCTATGTCTTTCCAGTCGGGAGAAAAAAAAATAGGAGGCCTTAGAACTTTAATGCACCTCGTATTTTTTTTTTTTTTTTTGCAAATTAATGGCAATCATTGTAGTTACATAAAACCGCATGCAATACCACATTCGTGCCATTGATTAGTACACATTTGCAGTTATTCGTGTTGTAAATAAAATTGATCATTTTCATGTCCATTAACAAGTCTATTTCCGTTTTAAAAGTGCCTTCACATTGACAAAGCAAAATATTATTGGAGCTAGGAAAGTAATGGCTCTTTTATAAGCTTCTATTTAAAGGTTAAATTAGACAGCTTTGAGTACTAGCATTTGTTTCAAATGTCACCTGTTAACATATTTATGACATAAGTAGTTCTAACGCTCTGAATTTGAAAATTGTTTAGTTGTTCTACAGAAATAACAATTCAGTTGGAACTGTGTATAGACTTTTACGAGGAAAAAAAAAACTACTAGAAAATCGTTACGAAACGAGAATTCCGTAAACTTTTCTAGAAATAACATAGCTCTTTTATGTAAGTAGCAATACTTAACACTAGATTGCTCCAGCAATCAATTTTGACTGCTTTTTAATTTCAATTAGAAAACAATTATTGTGCATATGATACAATTTCTTAGAATTTTGTGAGTTTATAACGCATATAAATGAGTTTATTAATAATTGTAGTTACCTCCTCCCACCCTTTTTCATTTCCGGTTCACACATGAAGGGCCAGGGGGGAGATGAGTAACCAAAAAGCGGTTTCAAGAAAAACGAAGAACAAAGTTTGATTTCTCATAACTCCTTGTGTAGTTAATAGAGTTTTCATGCACATTTTGGTCGATTCTCATCTTTTTTCCCCCCTTGTTGTTTTACCAGATGATAATACTCCTTCATAGCCCCTAGATAGCGCTAATATCTCAAAATTGACGAAAAAGTTACTTTCATCTCCCCCCCTCCCCCTGGCCCTTCATCTGTGTTATGGAGAATTCCATTTCGAAAAAAAAAAGCATCGATTGCTGCACAAAAAAGCCAGCAGAGGCTCCTAATATGTTAGGTCCTTGTTTCGTTGCGTTAGGTTTAGGAGAACATGGACTCTACTTTTACACACTTACAACACAGTTAAACTTTGAAGTACCTGGAGACTGAGCCCCGCTCGGTTTAAAAAAAAAAAAAAAAAAAAGAGAGAGAGAGATTCGTAAAACCGTGTTTTTCTCTAAAGTTCGATATACTTATTTAAATAAACTTGGAAAGCATTTTTAAGCCCTTGGTTGCAATTACGCATTTGAAACAGCCGTATTTAAAAAAAAAAAAAAAAAAACTTATGTAAACGATGCGCAGCGCACCGTAAAATCATATTACAACAACTTTATTTTGATCGCTCTCCTTAACCAAGGCTTCACTAGATAGCGCGTTTTATACAGGCTGTTTCATTTAATCAGAATCCTTGGGATAAAAACGGTGGTCATTGTCCAGCGACATCTATCGAATTTTATGGTAACTAACATTATGTACAAATCAGATAAATAAAAGACAAAATTAAAAGTTAATTTGTTGCGACAATTTTACAATTTGGCATTCAATTCTATTTTAGTGTATTTTAACGTCATTGAAAAGCTTGTTTTATTTTTTGGTTTATTCTGCATTTTAGCGGCTTATTTTAATTAGTTAGCGAATTATTTTTAACTAGCGGTACCCGCACGGCTTTGCCCGTGGTATAAAATTAAAAGTGCATTTGTAAAATAATTGATATAGCAGAAAAAATGCTCTATTTTAGTTTTATTCAACTATAATTCCTTTAAAGTGATATAAAGATCTGATATGGACCCCACACTACTTAATTTTACGTGTAAATTTCTTAGTAGATGCGTTAAGTGCTAAAATAGTGCTGGGTCGTTCCACGTCAAATCGCCTAAGGCTATGTGCCGTCATGTCTCGGATTTTGTTCAATATTTTTTTACGGATAGATACCTATGAGATAAACTCAAATTATTTTTTTTAGATTTTTTGAATAAAAATTTAGGGTTGTAGAATTTTTTGAAATTTTGATTTTTTTCAGAATTTTTGCTTTTTTATTTTTGGTATGCATTTTGAAAAAGCTCTATAACTTCCTCATTTTTCATTCAATTAAGCCAGTTTACGTATCATTTTAAAGCTAATTATTTTCTCCTTCAATATTAGCGGCAAAAATGAGATTCTGAAAAATAGAATTTTGCCAATGGTCGTCTGAAGTCAGATTTTGTGTTTTTTCAATTGGTATGTTCAGTAGGTCATATCTCCGGAGTACCAACTAAGAACTGCTCAATTTTTTTTTTCAGTGATGACCACATCATATACTTTTTATGTATAAAAAATTGGAAGGGTGTTTTTTGTTGTTTTGGAATAAAAAATTCAAGTGTGTTTTTCCAGTTGGTATGATCAATAGGTCATATCTCCGGACTACCAACTAAGAAATGCACGACACTTTTTTTTCTGTTATGACAACATCATACCCTTTTTATGTATAAAAAATTAGGAGGGTGCTTTTTGTAGTTTTGGAATAAAAAAATCAAACGTGTTTTTTCAGTTGGTATGATCAATAGGTCATATCTCCGGATTACCAGTTAACAACTGCGCCATTTTTTTTCTAAAATGAAAACATCGTAATGTTTTTATGATCAAGATATTAGAAGGCTGTTTTTTGTTGTTCTGAAATTAAAAAAAAAAATATTGAATTTTTGAAACAAATTTCTTTAAAAATCAAGTTTTCGATAAGCTTAAAAACTTCGTAAAATTAAAAAAAAAAAACTATGCTATCACAAGGAAGACCACGACATGGCAGCTGAATGGCATTTCTTTGCCACGAGTCATGGCAAGAATTCATGCGATGGAGTAGGGGGCACAATAAAACGGCTTGCAATAAGGGCAAGTCTTCAAAGAACTGTCGAAGGACAGATTTTAAATGCACATGATCGATTTCAATTTGCCTCTCAAAACATAAAGGGGATACAGATGTTTTTCGTTACAGCAGTGGAAGTGGTTGCAAATGAAGATTTTTTAAAGCAAAGATATGAAAGAGCCTTAATAATAGTAGGCAGCAGAGAGAATTACTTCTTCAAGCCATTAGACACGAAGGATATATTAGTGAAGAAGGTTTCTGTGTTTGAAAAACCTTTTGTTGCCACTGTCGGAACATCGTAGAAATAAAGATTGTTATTCATGAAATTTTCATGCTTTCATTTGATAACAAAGTATAAAATGTTGCGTAGATTTCAGAATAATGGAAACCAAATATAAAATTTTTCCAACCACCAAGAGCTCGCGAGTCTTTTTTTGTCAAACTATGAATGAAAGTATATTTAAAGACCTTTCAGTTTACTTTATCGTAATTCCTATCGGTTGATGGAGTGGCTAGCAAATAATTACTGAAGATGAAATAATTATGCAGCGACTTTTCACTACCAAAGCATGCAAGCAATAGAACAATATAAAACTACCATTAAGTATTTGAATGTAATAAATAGGATACATTTTCATCTGCTTGTGAAGTATGATGCTGAATGAATCTCAAATTTAAGTTTCAAAAGTTGATTTTAAAGTAAAGTTTTTTGAAAAAAACATGTAAGATTTTTATTTCAAAATAACAAGAAAACTTCCTTCTAATTTCTTGATCATAAAAACATCATGATGTTTTCATTATGGAAAAAAAATGGCGCAGTTGTTAACTGGTAATCCGGAGATATGACCTATTGATCATACCAACTGAAAAAACACGTTTGATTTTTTTATTCCAAAACTACAAAAAGCACCCTCCTAATTTTTTATACATAAAAAGGGTATGATGTTGTCATAACAGAAAAAAAGTGTCGTGCATTTCTTGGTTGGTAGTCCGGAGATATGACCTATTGATCATACCAACTGAAAAAACACACTTGAATTTTTTATTCCAAAACAACAAAAAACACCCTTCCAATTTTTTATACATAAAAAGTATATGATGTGGTCATCACTGAAAAAAAAAATTGAGCAGTTCTTAGTTGGTACTCCGGAGATATTACCTACTGAACATACCAATTGAAAAAACACAAAATCTGACTTCAGACGACCATTGGCAAAATTCTATTTTTCAGAATCTCATTTTTGCCGCTAATATTGAAGGAGAAAATAATTAGCTTTAAAATGATACGTAAACTGGCTTAATTGAATGAAAAATGAGGAAGTTATAGAGCTTTTTCAAAATGCATACCAAAAATAAAAAAGCAAAAATTCTGAAAAAATCAAAATTTCAAAAAATTCTACAACCCTAAATTTTTATTCAAAAAATCTAAAAAAATTATTTTGAGTTTATCTCATAGGTATCTATCCGTAAAAAAATATTGAACAAAATCCGAGACATGACGGCACGGCTGACTATTTAAATTAGGCGATTTGACGTGGAATGAGCCTGCTTGGAGTGAGCAAGATAACAATTCAAACATTTGTATCCCTAGATTGCTACGAAACAATGCAAAAAAATGTTTTACAATGATTAATCTCCTAAATATCGTCGATTTTAACATCATTCAGTGGATTTTTCGCAAAATATCGCCAACAGCGCCAAATTGAACCCAAATCAAAAAAAAAAAAAAAAATTTTTTTTTGGCCAATTTGGCGTCAAATACTTAGCGATCAAAAGCTTGGCGATATATCGCCAAGTGGTCGCGCCAATTCATATCACTTTTGTTAACCAATTCATATCACCTTGCATTGAAAACACTGATTTACCCGATAAATGGGGTAAAACACCCCCTTGGAACATTCGAATGCAACCCCAAGGGAGATGGACAAAAATAAGCCAAAAGAGAAAATAAGAACAATTTTGTTGATAACAGAAACCAACAGAAATCTTACCAAAGTTTAAAAGAAGAAGAAAGTTTTCTTTCCTAGCTTAAAAAACAAAACAATACATTTTCCGAAATGAAACACTTTAAAAAAACGATGCAATATCGCAATTGATACGATATTTCGTTAATCTGTGCTTTAGGTACCCTTTTCTCGCTAAATGAACGATAGGCGCGCCAAGCGTGGTAACCCTAGCTATTTGGCGTAGTTGACTTTTTGAAAACGCGCCAAGCAGGGTCCCAAAGCATCTTCACCGCTTCACCGGGAAAAAGACAGGGTTGCCAGAGAATTGGAACAAAAAAAAACTACGCCTCCTCTAAAAAAAATATTACAAAATACTACTGTTTCCAAACGTTGCCAAAATCAATGTTGCTAAAATGCGAAATCTATGAAAATGAAAAAAAAAAAAAAAAAATCCGCCAAATCTTTTAATTAAGTCATTAGTGTATTGGAAACAGAGTTGCCAGAAACATACTACGCTCCTTATTTGGGCCGAGAAAATACTACCGTAGAATCAAAAATACTACGTCTGGCCGTAGCCTACGAAGATAGACGCTGGCAACCCTGGAAAAAGAAAGAAACAAAAATAAGTATGAACACGTAACCATAGTAACAACATGAAAAATTGATTTCCGTTGATAAAATAATTCATTTTATCTCTCTTTTCAAACAAATTTTATTCTAAAGTTCAACCATTTTAGAATCGTTTGGCTTGCTTTACTGAAGGTAAGCCTTGAATTTCGGGATTCTAAAAACAATTGTTACAGCTCTCCTGATGATCGTAGAAACTTCGAAAAAACTTCATTTTGTGCAGAAAATTCCAAGCTTTCGAATGACATAAGACTTGAAAATGTGTGTGAAATATTTCTTCCCTATTTTATCGAATTTCCGCTAAGAATTCGAATAGAAAAAGAACGAAATGGAATTTTCGAAAAATCGCTTCGAGGTGCAAAACTACATGCTACAAACTAATTTTGTGCCAAGTGGCATGAAAATCGACCGAACGGTTTTGGCGCTACGCGCGTAACAGACAGACAGAAAGAAAGAAGGACAGACAGAACCACCTTCAGCTTTATTATTAGTAGAGATTTTAATTGATTCTAATTATTAATTATCTATGAAACGACCCTGGCACCGCAGAGCGATAAATGGCCAACCTATTCGCTAAGCGAGCCAATACTACCAACGGGTTGCCATAGAACTTTTTAAAATTCTGTCCACAGTTCGCCATGATACAGTTGGTCGTATAAAACGTTTGGTTGTATATCTTTACCTGAAAAGGGAATTTATTTCCCCTAAAAAGCAGTACTAATAAGGCCTTCGGCATCAATTCACTCTGTACTCTACTTCAGCTAACTATATCAATATTTCTTAAGCCTCAAAGATAGGATAAACATCGCTTTTTACAGCAGAAATAATATGCTAATAAATGTAAACAAACATTTGGGTGGTCCTTGTTCAGCGCTCTCTAGCGGGCAAATCTTCACCATTGATGTTTTGAGTAATGATACAGCCTGTATAAAACGCTATCTGGTGAAGCCTTGCCTTAACATTTCAAAAACAATAACAGTTCTAACGTGTCGCCAAAACTCGTTTGCCAAATGCCATAAAAATTTAAATTTATGCTAATATGATGAAATATGAAATCCATTGTTATAATAAACGGTGATTGCTATGAAACAGTAACAATTATAGTAATCATTATGAAAATGGCGAAAGAAAGCTTCTCAAACTTTTAATGAAGGCACAAAAAACGGAGTTTTTGTGGAAACTCGCGTTTTTACAGAAAAAACGCCGATGTAGATGAACTCAAAAACCAAAACTTAATCTCAATACAAAATTTTATCAAAATCATTAGAGCCGTTTTCGAGATCCGAAATATATACAAGAATTGCTCGTTTAAGGGTTTACAGTACCTTTCTAACAAATTTCTTTAATTTAAGTGAAAAAGTTAATTCTTTGAAATATTTGTTTCTGCACTTGTTTAACAATCAATAATTTATTTTCAAACATTAAAAATTTTGAAAACTTTTTCTGAAAATCTTAAAAATGTAAAAAAATTTCAATTTTTTAAGAACCCTAAGGTTTTTTTTGTTTCTGGACTAATTTCAAAATTTCTTTTTGAGAAATGATCACAAGAATTACCTCAACAAATCTGTGCATTCATTTTCCTATATTTTGATTAGAAAATATTTTGTGACCTTTTATGTAAAAAATTCTTAGAAAATTTTGTTCTTCGCGGTTTAAAAAACTCGAAAATTTTTTGTAATTTATAAAACGCTTATTCAATGCACAGTTTTTTTAAATATATTATCCTGAGTGCAAAAAATATTGCTTTAAAGTTATATCTTTAATAGAAAAAAATCCTTAGCATTTCCAGTAACATAGAAACACTAAAATCTGATCACCGAGAAAAAGCACTTTAAAGTTTGCCTTTTCCATTAGAACACATAGCATGCATGCCCTAAAGTCACTCATAACTTTTTAAATAATTTAGCTAGAACAATGCTATTTTTTCTGAGTGTTTTAAATAACTTTTACTTTTGAAATAAGCACTAAAAATTTTTTTTGGTCTTTTGGTCATTTTTAAGGTACTGTAACCCCTTAAAGATATAAGATATTTCTAGAAACGGTACTTCTATGATGGTATTTTGGCTCTGTAACAGACATATCTCGTAAGATACGTCTGTTACGGAGATTGTTTCCATATTTTTCTAGAAATATTCAAAATTCGACTGCATTATGTGGTAGTAAAGACCATGTCCTTCATAAAATTCGTGAAATAAACCAAGGATTTAACATATTTCTTGTCTTTGTAAGCTGTTTTGTGAAAAACTAATACGTCTGTTACCGTGGAATTGCTCTTATGCCAATATTGCCCTAACAGTCGAAACGTCTACTAGGTCAATCTCGTGTTAAGAAGAAGCTACATCGTTTAAGTAAGAAGAAAGCTGTATCTTTACTACTCAGTTAAAGGAAACTGTCGTACTGCTAAGAAAACGTCGAGGCAACTGGGATTCCATAAACTTTTCTAGTAAAGATATACAGCTCCTTTTTAAATAAAATTGATAGCTTCACTTAAGAATAGGCTGTACCGTTGATATAGAACTGGAGGTTTTCTCATAGTATTGCAGTTACTTTTTTTAGTGTGGAAACTTTATGGAAGTCCACTTAACCAGAGGTTTCCCAGTTTTGTTTTCTTTACGATGCAGATTCTTCCTGTTCTTTTTAATGAATGGAAGCATAAAAGTTCAGAAAGAAAATTCAAAAATGCAAATGATGAATTATTTATATTGTTCTGTGATATACTTGCGAACTTGTAAATTCTCTATTGTATAATATTATGATGAGGCTGGTGTGAGCCGATACAATGGACGTATAACTTACACATTCACTAAAAAAAGGAAATAAGAACTTCAAAAAAAAAATTAAAACAAGTGTTGGAGGTAAAATTTTGCGTTGAACCTTATTCCAAGCAGGGCCGTAAGAGATTGTGTGTGTGTGTGTGTGTGTGTGTGTGTGTGTGTGTGTGTGTGTGTGTGTGTGTGTGTGTGTGTGTGTGTGTGTGTGTGTGTGTGTGTGTGTGTGTGTGTGTGTGTGTGTGTGTGTGTGTGTGTGTGTGTGTGTGTGTGTGTGTGTGTGTGTGTTTGAGCTTCTGGTTTAGTAGGGACTAGGGGTGCGACATCGAAGGCAAAACATCGATGTTTCAAGACATCGATGGTATTGAAACATCGACCAAAAACATCGATGTTTTCAAACATCGATGTTTTAAAACATCGATCTTTTTTTATAAAAATTCCTTACACATTTAAATGTATAGTAATACAGTAACTCCCCAATACATTGCGCCTCTTTATATCACTCAATTATATTTATCTTTTGTCTCCCGAAAAACATCAACCGTATGATATCGATGTCAGTGAGATAGATACTGAAACTGTTGATTAACAATATAACTTTTATTAATCGCATATTTTTATGAAACTTTTTTTTTTTTTTGTTGAAATGTAAAACACCGTTATCGAAAAAAAAAAAAATTCTAAGCAAAACAAAAATGACGATGCTTAAAAATCGTTGACCGTAAATCATCGGTAGTAATAAAAAAAAAACAACTATTACAATACGATAGAGATAGATATTGCAACTGTTAAAAATGGTTTGGGGTCAAAATGTCGCGGCCGAAATGTCGCGGGCCAAAATATCGCGGCCAAAATGTCGCCGAGCCAAAATGTCGCGGTCCAAAATGTCGCCGGTCCAAAATGTCGCGTGCCCAAAATGTCGCCGGCCAAAATGTCGCCGGTCAAAAATGTCGCGTGCCCAAAATGTCGCCGGTCCAAAATGTCGCATGCCCAAAATGTCGCCGGTCAAAATGTCGCATGCCCAAAATGTCGCCGGTCCAAAATGTCGCATGCCCAAAATGTCGCCGGTCAAAATGTCGCCGAGCCAAAATGTCGCCGGTCAAAAATTTCGCCGGTCCAAAATGTCGCCGGGTCAAAAAGTCGTCGGTCAAAAATGTCGCCAGGCCAAAATGTCGCCGAGCCAAAATGTCGCCAGTCCAAAATGTCGCCGGTCCAAAATGTCGCCGGTCCAAAATGTCGCCGGTCCAAAATGTCGCCAGTCCAAAATGTCGCCGTTCCAAAATGACGCTAAGTGCATAGTACAGATTTAATGTAGCCAGCAATTCACAAATTCAATGCAGCTTAATTGTGTAGCTCAATTTTACTAATAAGCTTATCACGGTATGATAAACACACCTGTTTAGTAACTTTTTTTAAACGTAGCAGTTTAGAAAATTAGCTTAATTTATTAACAAAAATGTACCTAAATTGATTTCTTCTAGAGCTTAAATTATTTCAGTACCGAAGTAATGATATAGTTTTTTCGGGGCTGCACTTAGGGCCCAGGGACGCTAAATTTCTTCCTTTTAATAAGCTTCTATTAGTTTCACATGTGGGTTTGTTTGTTTGTTTGTATGTATGCATGTAACTCTGAATAAAAGATAAAATTTGCGTTCTTTACAAACGTAAAAGTAATATATATTAATACTACCATTATTAATACTAAAGGCTAAACTATATTGCATGTTGATGTATAATAAGTGTATTTGCTATTAGTTCTTAGTTCGGCATCGATCGTCCACAAAATGCATATTATAAGTGCAAGCAAACTTTGCGGATATTCAACAGTTTTGAAAATCTTCTTTCGGTTTGATTTACTCTAAAAGCGTATTTTTTAGTTTTTTAAACTATATTTAGGATTAGTTCTTTTTTTTTTTTTATCACACATAGAAATTAAACAAATAAATTTGTTGTAAAGGCTTTTTTTTTTCCCTTTTGCGAAAACGGAATACCGTTTAATCACCACGCAGCCGACAATTTTCTTCTAGAACATTTTCTTTAAGAGTAGGTTGGGGACGTTTGAAATCAAATTAGGGACGCATTAGAGAACAGAACAGGGCACGCTGGTTCATGGAATTATTGCTTTCTTTGTAACAATTGGGTGGTGGAACGGGAGGTGAAATGTCAAGAGGAAAAATGGTATTATATTCAACTCCACATTTAAATACTGATTGTTACGAAGGTCTGCCGTGTCTGAGCCGATTAACGCCAGAAATGAATAAGCATCTCGCCCTTTAAGACCATTCTACAACCAAAATGTTTCATGAATACTTTCATTACTTCTTGATATAAATCACTCACACAATGAAAAATAAAAGTTCAATTGCTTTGCTTTATCGATGCTATGGCATATCGTCTGCACGCTTCCTATGGGCTAATTTTTTATTTGATTGCGTCTGATCTGAACATTCTTCAGACATAGTAATCACGCTATGCTGAAAACGTTCCATTACATTCTTGTATGTAAAAACTCCCTTGGAAGAACTAGCGGCAAAAACCAATCAACACTGAATCACATATTGGTACATGTATGTACCAAATTTTATTCTAATTCATGCAGTAAGTTTTGAGGTAGAGTCGCCCCCAAAAAATGGGTCACGCAGATACACACTTACAAATTTTCCTTTAAAAAATAAACGGTAAAATTGAATTCAGCACATGTCAGAACGTGTAAATTATTCCAAATTGACAATTTTTCACTGATCCAATACTTTTTTACACATTATATGTAGAAGAAAATAAAAACATCTCTATTATTAAATAATATGGACTTGCTTTCCATCATGTAAGAAATTTTAACAAAAACCAAGTTTCAAACATTGTATATCTGTCTTATTCATTTCATTGTCTTCAACTTCTTTAACACATAAATTTTCTTTTCGATATCAATTAAACTTGTCTTGGGCTGCTAATCTATTCGTTTTAAAGTTAGTAGATAGCGAGTCACGATGAAATAAGCTATTGTAAATAAATAACGTAAGCTTATTTAAAAACTATTTGTTTCTTGGAAAACGCTCGAAACAGTTACAAGCCGAATAGGTAAGTTTTTTATAGTATTTTTCAAAAATTTTAGTTCATGCTATTGTTAACGCACACGTTCATCAACAGCAATTAACAATCTTTTGCTAATTTGGTGAAAAAAAGCCTTTTCTTATGTTTTAATTTTTGGGACAAAGTGTATCAATATCGGACCTTCTACATTTTTGTCTGACGACATTTGGACTGACGACATTTTGTGGACTGGTGACATTTTGGACTGGCGACATTTTAGCCCGCGACATTTTTGACCGGCGATATTTTGGACCGGCGACATTTTGAACCGGCGACATTTTGGACCGGCGACATTTTGGATAGGCGACATTTTTGGCCGGCGACATTTTGGACCTGCGACATTTTGGACCGGCGACATTTCGGACCTGCGACATTTTGGACCGGCGACATTTCGGACCTGCGACATTTTGGACCGGCGACATTTTTACCCGCGACATTTTGGCCCGCGACATTTCGGCCGCGACATTTTGGGCGTATACCGTTAAAAATGAATCTTTTTTATTGCATAATTTTTTTGCTTTTTGCTGAAGTGTAAAGCAGACATCGAAAGAACTAAAAACATCAGCCGCCAAACAGTGATCATTAAAAGACATCGACCTTAATAAAATAATTTTGGAAAAAAATAGAACCGACTTCAGTTGGAAATTGCTCTAAAAAGTAAAAAATAATAGTTTTCTTTGAACACCATCGAAACTACTTTTAAACATAAGTTTTGAAGTCGGCGCAAAAACAATGTATAGAATCATACGCAACTATAATTCAACTATATACATTTTAATGGATCCAGGTTCTTTAAAAGCATTCGCATACATTTCATTCATTACCACACATTCGTGTAATGGTACAAATGTTCTGCTTTTAATTTTCAATGGTTTCTCCGAAAAATGTTGGCAAAATATGGTTAAATATCATTTGACCTATCGTTTTTGCGCCGACTTCAAAACTTATGTTTAAAAGTAGTTTCAATGGTGTTCAAAGAAAAAAATTATTTTTTACTTTTCAGAGCAATTTCCAACTGAAGTCGGTTCTATTTTTTTCCAAAATTATTTTATTTTATTCTTTTTAGTGTAAGTGTACTTATGAAATAAGTCAATGTTTCCATTACGGAACTTCACCTAATTTTCTTAAGTAAATGCTCCATAAAATAAACAAAAAGGAAGAAACTATCAACGCGTCTAAAATTATTAACGATTGACACTAAAAAATAATCTTTGTTATTCTCTGGTATTTATTTGTGTACTAGCTTAATCAAAGCCATTTAAATATCAACGGTTTGTCAACTAATTTATATTTCAAAGCAATTCTAGTTTCTCGTTGTTCATAAGATTTTAACACATACTACGTACGTTACCGCTAATGAGTTTCATGTTAGATTTAGTTAAGCCTTGGTTCAAATTTTTCATCATGATTACTATTAATATTGCTGTTGCGAGGCAAAAAATTTTTGCAACAATGAATTGAAAGTTTAATTATTTAATGGGGAAATGACATGAAATTTACTGTTTTCCATAATAACTTTTTTTCTAATGAACAAATATCGTTATATGAGTACATGGTACCTAAGTTACACCATCTCTTATCGATTGAAAAAAAAATCGTCTAAATCGGTTCAGTAGATCTGATGTTATGTGCGAGCAAACAAAAAAAAATATACGCTTTGAATTGATAACCCCCTCCTTTGTTGAAGTCGGTTAAAAAGTCGCTGGTAACTAGCAAAAACGTCTTCTAACGAGAGTGATAGTGTAACGGCTGATTAACGATATAACTTTTGGCTGCATATCTTGATGATTTTTTTTTTCACTGAAATATAAAACATTTGCATAAAGAATAATAATGAAATAAATAAAATTAAAGAAAAAAAAATAGCGAAAGCAAATTAGAAATGTTTTCGAAACATCGAGAGCAAAACATCGATAACAATCAGAGAAAATGTTTTCTAATGAGATTAATACTGAAACTTCTGATTAAGGATGAAAACTTCTTAATACGTCTGCATATCGCATATTTTTATCAAGCTTTTTTTGCTGGATCATAAAACATCGACATCGAACCCAAAACATCGATGTTGGGAAAACATCGACTCTCAAACATCGATATTTCCAAAACATCGATATCGATGTCGCAGCCCTAGTAGGGCGGTTCAGGGAGTCATTATTAGTTCTCAGTGTAAGCAATTTGAAGCAAATCGTAACTATTCTTATATTCACTTAGAAATAGGGGGTTTCGGGGTTTTCTCCCCTCGAAAAATTTTGAAGTAATGTTTTCAAAACGCAGCTCTGGCTGATCTTTATTTAAAGTAGGCGCTGGGACAGAAGAAATTCGAGGGCATTTTTTTTTTGAAATTGGAACTCCAAAAGAGCAATTGTTTCTTACCTCCGATTATATGAGGGAGGAGGAAGGGAAGTTCGGAGGTTCTTCTCCAGAAAACTTTTCGGAATTACAGTTCTCTTCTTCTTCAGAAGGTCACAGTGACCTCCTGTGACCTCCTCTGTTTAACTTGCCTGTAAGGTTTTGCTCCACCTTCCCCTACATTTGCGACACTACCTTTCTCTAAATACCAAACTATGATGTCAGCCAACCCCGAGAAGTAAGTAGTCTTCACAATGCGTGACGACATTTGTCAAACATTTAAAGATTATAGGAAAAAAAAACATCTTCAGCCCTTTTAGCACGCAATTTCAACTTCTATGATAACGATTCACCAAGTCAATTTAGCAGGAATCGGTACTGTCATACGATGTTTGACATTCTGTGTGTTATTCACGCAGTCTGTCGTTTGTCATTTAGTCAGTGAAAAATACTTGGAAGGAAGAACTGCTTGAAGAATTTTGCGGCTAGTTCAGAGTTTAGTCACTTTGCTCTTCGGGCATTTTTGAGCATTGAGTCACACTCACTCATTATTATGCTACTCAATCACTTGTCAACTTGTCTACAGTTATTTAAGGTAACTACAGTGCTGGATCTTGAGTGAATTTGCCAGCCCAGCGCGGCCATGTTCACAAATTATACAAAGAAACCACGCCAATATGTGTGAATATATTAATTTCCCAAAATGGGAGGGGGAACAATTGATCCTCTCTGAGCCCCTAAATCATCTATATGGTGTCATATTCACAACCAAGTAACATCATGCATGGTATGTCAAAAGGCATACAGTGAACTCTCACTTATACGCCGCCTCATTTATGCGCCTTTTTCACTTATACGACGATTTTAAATGGTCCCAGCACATGCCATAGCAAAATAATGATAATATCATTCGTTTATGCTTCGCTCTAAAGATAAATATTTCACTTATGCGCCGAATTTTCCGTAAAATGTTTGAAAAAATATATTTTTTTCCTTAACCCTACACTGCATGATTTTTTATTCTTTGAGAAACATATATATGTTTTTAGTGTAATAAGAAAACATTGGAAAACATTTTAAAAAAATTAATTTTGAGGATTGGTGGTTATATTTGCTTTAAAGATACCTAATACTTGCTTTTCATGCTTGAGTTGCCTTATGCATGGTCATAAGGAAAAATAGTCCATGTAGCCAATTGGCAACGCTATGCAGTGTAGGGTTAAAAAATGAGCATTTTTCTTCACTTTCCTCTTTAATCTTTCGCCTTTATTGCTCACGGAAGGCATTTTTCCATCAGTTCGGAAATTGACAATTATGGATCATTTTACTTTAAAGGGAACAGTTTGTAATTAGGTATGCCACAATTTTTGTTTTCTCTCCAATCATTGTAGTTGCGTTTCAGCCACAATTTTGTTTTCTCTTTCAATCATTGTAGTTGCGTCATAGTAATTGCCAAACCGTAGTAATATGTCCCTTGTCTATAGAAACATTCTTCATCATTCTCTCATTAGAACCTATGTTGCGTTTTAGTCCTTTAAATAGGCTTGTTCACGTAAACGTTTCCCTCACTTATGCACATTTTTCTGTTGGTCCCTTGGGCAGGCGCATAAGTGACAGTTCACTGTACATTTTTCTTGAGTTTCAATGTTTGGTTCAATCAGGGGTGCCCACAGGGGGGATTATGGCGCAAGTTGCGCCATCAAAATTTTTAGGGGGGATTTTTTTAAACTACTTTATTGAAAATTTAAATTACTTATTGATTTATTTTTTAAATTAAATTATTTACTGATTTTTTTAATGTAAATTATTCATTAATTTATTTTTTTAATTTAAGTTATTTCTTTATAATAATTTATTTATTTATTTTGTGTGTGTGTGTGCTTGGAATATCTGGAAGGGAAAAAAAGCTATTCTGCGCATAATTAGTACTTTAATAAAATATAAAAAAAAATAGGTTTAATTTAAAAAAATAAATAAAAATATTTTAAAATATAAATAAATAATATTTAAAAAAATAAATAAATAATATTTATAAAATAAATAAATAATATTAAAAAATAAATAAATAATATTAAAAAAATAAATAAATAACATTAAAAAATAAATAAAAAAAAGAGGAATAAAAATCACACTGGGGTTGTGAAAATTTTTGGGGGGAAATTTGCGCCATTGAGCTTGGGGGGGATGGGCACCCCTGGGTTCAATAAAATGTTCCACTTGTTTCGAAACTTTGTCCCTTTTATATCCTACGATTCATTACGCCGGACCCTGTATTCAGTGTTTCTCAAGGTGAGCACTAACGCCCCCTACGGGTAGTGGGAGAATGCTGAGGGATCGAATAAAATCACTTGAAGCTTTTGTTTCACATAAGTTACCCCCTCCCTTTCTTGCGAATTCACTAGGAGGGGGGGGGAGACGTTGAAAAAAAATGTTTACTCATAAATTGGACGGTTCTGTCTGTTTGCGTATTGTGCGCCTGGCAGTCACGAACGCTTCCATTTGAAAAAGGGGAGACAGGTTTAGGATGCGCACTGCCCGATACCTTCAGTTTTTGTTCGCTTGCTACTTCTTCGTTGCATCCCCCCCCCATTGCTACTTCTTCGTTGCATTCTCCCCCCCCCATTTCGAGGAAGTCCGAAGAGACTTGGCGCGTGCGCAGATTCGACGGCGGTTTCGCGAAAAATTTTTAGACAGTAGCTACACAAAGGTTGAGAGTCATTGCTGTGTATGATAGAAGGTACTTCTTAACATTGTTACATCATCAGAAACTGCCTATTTACTTTGAAGCAAACGAAATGGAAAACATTTTCTAAATAAATTCATTGAAATATCTATCGTATAAAAATTCTTAAGTTAAATACGATAGAAAAAGAGCAATGATTCATGATTACCGTATCTGAGCGTTACGTATTAGATTATAACCAGTTCAAAGATTGTCTAATGTAAAAGACAGAGAGATAGAGAAAGAAAAGCCGAAAAAAAAAAAAAAAAAAGAGAAGAGAGAGGGAGGGGGAGAAAGGGAAAAGAATGAAACAAAACGTAATTGAATCAACAATATGCGAAAAACGTATCATCTGCCAATTAAAAAAATAAATAAATTAAAAAAATAAAAAATAGAGTGAAAAAAGAAAAGGAAAAAAATCGTAAGATAGCGAGAAGATTTATTTTCAATAAATTAAAAGAAAATCAATATGATGTGACATATGAAAAAAAAAACTAAAAAGAGAAAGAAAAACATTTAAAGTAAGAGATCGTGTGACTTGCTATCTTCCAATGACAAAGACAATGGATTGAGAAACATCAAGCTTCAACAAAGTAAAATCAGTAAACAATCCTGATTGTTAAAAAAAAGGAAAAAGCTTGAGACTGCTGAACGAGCCTAGCAACCTCACTGTAAAAAGAGTTATTTTGTATTTAACGGTACATAGCCAAAAAGCTAACTGTAAGTCATTTTGGTAGAATGAAATAAATATAAGTCGCAATAATAAATTTATCAGAATGAAAATGATTCTGTTTTCTTAACAGTTACAAACCCAACATGTATCGGTACGCGATAAAACGTTTAACGTCAGTGTTATTTAAAATATATCCAAGGAAAACTGCGATATTAGTTTTAATTCTTTAAATCAATATAAATAAGATTGCACGATTAAAGTTTATGATTACATTCGTAACAGAATGAAATTTACATGTTACATATTACTTAATAACAATAAGTAATTTAGTACAAAAAGTATGTACCCTCTGGGGTCTATCGTAACTTTTAAGGGAAGATTTTTCTTTCCTTAATAAAAAAAATATTTTTTACATAATATTTTTTTAAATTTATTTTTCCTGTCCATTAAACACTGTTTGTAACCAGTATACAAAATATCTTTGGAAAAAAATGTCAGGCATTAAAGGGTTCATTTTCTTAAAGGAAATTTCGCTTTGGGGTTCATTCACTTGTCGGTGGTCTACCCTATATTTACAGATATTATAAAAATAATGTTGAACACACTTGTAATTGCAACAAATGGGCAAACTATACAAATTGTTCTTCAGATTTGACCTAAAAATGGCCAAAACTTCATGTCTGTAGGTCCTAATCAATTAGGGGGGGGGGGGGATTCCTCAAATGTGCAGTTTAGAAATATTGCTTTTTCGTTCCGATTCTAAGAGTAAAAGGCCTCAGGTGTCACAGTATGGCAACAGGGTCATTTTCAAAATTTGCTTACATTTGCTGTCCGGAGGTTAAACAGACGATTTTGAAGCATAACTTATATTTTAAATTCAATGCGAATAATTATTTTCTGCAAGAAATACCCCCAAAAAAATGCTATCACTCAAAAAATTGTTGAAATTTATTCATTTATTTTTATATAAGTCTTTAAAAATGAGAATCAAGGCAAAAACGCTTGTCCATTTCCGATTTTCGCAAGTTCAACTATTTTTTGTATATACTTAATTGTATAAAAAAGTATATACAACAAATTATTTTTATATAGTGACTATTAGTATATGATATTCATGATAAATATTGACAATAGTATTTTTTTTCATTAAGAAATGTATGGATATATTTTGTCCGTCAGTTCTTGTCAAGTCCGTTACCATAAGATTATTTTAGCTAAAAGAGGTATTTATTGAAGTCAAAAGATGGTAACACGTATTCAGTTAACTTAACAAATTAGTAACGTAACTATTTTGTACCATTTTGTTTCCCTGAGTCGAGAAGTACTGCTGTGGCGTTTCGCACAAAATTTTTTCCAGGTGCGTATTTTTATTCTTTGTCAAGTCCGTTACCAAAGATTTTAGTATTAATTTTTACTTTTTCTAAACTTTTACCCCTAAATATTGTTCATTATACAACTCTAAGAAAATGCATATTGTAGTTCAATTTTTAAATTCGACAACCTAGCCATAATTTGACATCTTGGTTGAAATGTCAAGTTCGTTACTGGTCAAATCCGTTACCAAATGTCAAATTCGTTACCATAGAGTTTTTGATCAATATTTCAATCATCACAAACATCGTTTTAAGCTTCAGGGCGCAAATAATTTCAAATGAAGTTGGTTCTAGGCTCTATGATATGGTTTAAAAGTGAGATTTCATATTGATTTTTATGGTAATGGAGGACAATTTTCCTTGCAACTTACAGTTTTACAACAGCATTTGAATACTTAATTATTCATCAAAGTGTACAACCAGTTACTTTTTTACACACCTACAATATGTGACTAAACATCTGTTAGTGTTTCTAAAATAAATTAGCAAGTTAAAAAAATTACTTAAAAATTTTGAAATGTAAGCATATGGTGAAAATGACCCAACAGTCTTGTTAGAGTAAAATGAAGTATGGAGCAAGAAGTAGGTGTTATGACAGTTGAGAAAATTCTGTGTAGGATGTTGACGTTCTGCCAGAAGCCATCGAGCCATTTTTTGTTTTCTTTTCGGAAATTCTCACGGGGTTTGAAAGGTTGGAGTGTTTTCGCTACGGCTGTGTAATTATACACAAAAGTGAAATTTACGAAGCAAATGACTGTAATACGTTCTAAATGGACTAAAAATCTGTTTATTTAAAGTCATGTTTATTTGGCGTGGTATTCAGTTGTAGTGCAAATTTTTACTCGTGAATTTTCTATTGATAATACGTTTTTACCATTACAAATTGTGCAAAGTTTTATATTTGTATGCTTTATTGTTTCCCAATATACAGAGTGAATCTGAGCTCTTGGGCGAAATGTTACGAGGTAGTAAAAAACATATTTTGTTAATTTCAAAAAAAAAAAAAACGCTCTGTACTGCATTGAAATGATCGTTAGTTAGAAGCAAAATCTAAATTCTAGCGAACAAAAATAACATAGTCCATGGTTTTTGCATTAATAAAGAGAAATTTTGAAGACTTTAATCGAATTAAAATCTCTCAAAGTCTCAATTGATTTAGCTCGAGACAGTAATAATCTAAATTCTAGCGAACAAAAATAACACAGTCCATGGTTTTTTGCATTAATAAAGAGAAATTTTGAAGACTCTGATCGAATCAAAATCTTTCAAAGTCTCAGTTGATTTAGCTCGAGACAGTAAGAAAACATAAAGGCGAGAAAAGAATCAGTTGTGTGAGTGTCCGTCCAGCAATTTCAATCGACCTCACCACGGCGGTCATAAGAATGAAAACCCTATATTATAGGTGGGGGGGTGCTGGGAAAACTGGAAGGCATACATTTTTAACCTTCATAAATGATATTATATTTAAAAAAATGTTTTAGCCCATAAGTAGAACCCTGCAGGAACACAATTTTAAATTTCTTTGATAACTGTATTTTTGAACACACAAACAATAAAAAAAATCTGTAAAAGTGAATTGTAGAAAAATTCGGATTTAGGATCTTTGGATCTTCTAAAATTTAAATTATGACGACAGAACAGCAAGAGTTCTACTACTTTGTCCAAAATGTATCACATCCCTGTTCAGTACCATTACATTGGTGGCTGTCCATAAAAAAGGCACATTTTTTTCCATAAACAGGACGCCTCCCCCCTCCCCGTGTCTCAAAGTGTTACACACTTCAACGCCCCCCTCCCCACTTTATCACATGTCAGGCCGACTTTTTATTATCAATTTGTTATAAAAATAATGTCACACTTCTTGTAACCACCATTCCCTCCTTTTTATCACAAGCAGTCACAATTTCATGAATCCCCTTTCGCCTCAAATTATGACATCATTTATGGATAGTTTCTTACCACTTAAAAATAAATAAATGAAAAAAGCATACAATTTTTCGGCCTGCACCTCATGCATTTCATAACATTTTCAATAATGTGCTGTTGCACTTCTGAAGTTTTACTGTTTGGGAATTAAAAATTATATCTTGCTAACAGTACCCGCACGGCGATGCCCGTGCAATAAAGGAAGTTAACTTCATAAATTTAAATTCACTCCAACGCTCTGAAGCAAAATTATTATATATTCTTCAATTCAAATGTGCTCCACAACCTTTTAAATGCCACTAAAAGTCCTGCTAAAGTTTCAAACAATTCGCCAAATAAATCAAAAAGACATTAAGTTAAGTAAGTAACAGGAGATATTAATTATGCAAATGTAGTCGATTTTCAAGGCTTAACTCTATATGCAAATTTAAACCACTATGTAACTTCAGGGACAAAAGAGCAGTTTGTCTGGAAAATAGACCTAGTGTTTCAGTTTTGCGTTTTGTGTTAAGCCTTTAAAATTGGCTAGATTTGAGTAATTATTATCTCCAGTTCTAATAAACCTAGAGAAATGTGCCAAAATGTTTCTTTTTTAGAAAAAAAAAAACTTTCCAGCGATACATAATGTTTTGGGGTGGGGGAAAGTTTTCCCCCCTCAATTATGCCGGATACGCCGAAAATGAGACTAATTAATTAATTTAAAAATAACTAATTCGAAATTTAAAAATTCGGCTTTCGAGGTGCAGTTTACGGGGATACGTTCCAATTTTGTGCCAAGTTTCAGGCTTGTAGGTGCTGTGGGGGCTTCTAGCCATCGGTTACAAACATACAAATAAACAAACAAGCAGAGCCCGTCATCTTTATATAATATATAGATTGCCTTTTTATCGCTCTCAAAAATGTACTTACGAAAGCCGATGCCTAGACTTGCCTATCGGTAGGCTCCCTCTCTCTCTCTCTCTCTCGCCCCTAATAATGATCCTTAAGACCCAGAATACCTTTAGCAGTCGTCACAACAAACAGATCGTTGTGTCAGGAACTTTTCTGAGACTTTGCCAACAAAATAACATTTTATGTCAAAAAAGTACTAATAAAAGTATTTTTTATAGTAAAAACAAGAAATTATTTTTTTCTCAAGCTAATATCAAGAATTTGGTACCTCAATAACATGGGAGAAAAATTTATTTATAAACTTTTTGCGTTCGATCATTTGTAAACAAAAGCTTTGAACTTATGGAACGCATATGTCTTATGAATTGATGATCACTTAATCAAAAGTAGAAACAAAAATTAATTGCTGCATAACAAAAATAGAGCACACTAGTTTTTAAGTTGTTGTGTAAGAAATAGTTCAATATCTGTTTTGGATTCGATTATTTGAATTTGAACCCCCAATGGAAACATATATAAACACTCTTAAGAAGTTGAAAAAGTATAAAAACTAGTTAATACAAAAGCAATTAAGTAATCTACTTATATTAAAAACTGAGTATCTTTCTATCTTTCTTTCTATCTTTCTTTCTATCTTTCCTTCTATCTTTCTTTCTATGTCACGCTTCTTTCTCCTGAACGCCACTGAACTGAAAGTCGAACCAGGTACCGATAGATAGGTAATTTTTCAGGCTTCATTAGTTTCAATCTATATGATTATACGATTTTAATTAGCGAAGATATCAATTAATAAGTAGTCAAGTTTAAAGCGATTAAGCCTAATAAATGATTAAATATGAAATCCATTCTTGCAAACCGTCGTTGCTATGAAACAGTGATAACAATGATAATGAGAATTTTGAATGAAGGCTTAACTAAATCAAACACGAAACTCATAAGCGGGCCACTTACGTAGAATTTTTATCGCTAGCTACTTGTAATATTTTGAAACATTCATTTGTTGAAAAGCCATCTACTTATATTAAAAACTGAGTGTCTATGTCTGCTTTTTTTCTTTGAGCGAGCTGAACTTATTGAAACTCTCCTCACCATCTTGAAGACGCGTAGCATCTCAATAATTCGAATGATTTTTTTATATAGGAAAAAAGTGAAGGCGTGAAGCGCCTGTTAGCGAGCCGCCTTGGCGGGGAGTAGTTTCTTGAAAATTTCCTCATTACTTTAAAGGCACGAAGTGCCCGTGCAACGCTTTTCCACGTGCGTGGTATGTCTTGAAATCGAATGAACATTAAATTCTATTAAATAATATAACTTCAGAATGAGGTAAAAGTTAGAGAGGAAGGACGTTATGCATCAACATGCCGCAGGAAGCTAATCTAGCTGCCCTGGCAGCTAGTTTTCATATAAATAGCTACCGAAGAGCAACCATGTTTGGTTTTGAAACAACTGAGTTTCCCAAGTTTATTCTCGACTGGTTACATTAAAAGTCTCTTCTACTAACACTATCGTTATTCAAGCTTTCAACATTCGACGACCCATTTCGGGATTTTTAATTTTCATCACGCCCCCCCCCCCTTCTCTGCACGAAAAGTAACAAACATTAATGTATTTGGAGTATTTTTGCGCTGAAGCTGCGCGGCGATCAGAACAAAAAATCTGGTATGGACCCCACACTACTTTCTTTTACGTGTAAATTTCTTAGTAGTTGCCTTAAGTGTTAAAAAAGTGCTTGGAGTGAGCAAGGTAACAATTGAAACATTTACTCCCCTAATCTGCCACGAAACAATGCAAAAAATGTTTTACAATGGTTAATTTTCTAACCAGTGAAAGTACTCGATCATGGAATAATGAATTTTTTTTAATGAGTACCAATCGAAAGAGCATGGTAAAGCATGTTTCTGGACGCACGTGTTTTTGCCCTCGCGCCCCCGTTATCGAAATATAAGGTCCTAAAGTCAGCTAATTTTTTTTTTTGAAAAATAGCCAATTTTAGCGAGTTATAATGAAACTGGAAGCTGCGGTGCGATTACACTATTTGCGTCTAAGAGAGAAATCGGAAGAATCGGGAGGTAGCTTCAATTTCTTGCCAAGTCTTCAAATTTGGCTACTTTTCGGCCAACTTTAAGACCCCTTATCTCGAAAACGTGGGGACGAGGGCACTTGATGTTTAGGTCAAATACATGTCTCAGTATGCTCTTTCAAATGGTACCATTTTTAACTTTTTTCATTATTACTTAAGTCGAGTACTTTCCTGGTAAGTATTGCCGATTTTGATATCACCAGCGGGTGACCGAGCTCCGCTCGAGGAAAACAGGTATCGAAGCTAACTCGAAGATTTAAATTTTCAATTGTGATTTATCAAAACAATACATGCCATAAGAAAATTTGTGAAACCATTGATGAAAAGATAACCGGTTAAAGTGCACCATTGTAAACTATTCTAAACAAAGTTAGAGTTTGGAAACGGATCTATTCTATACAAAGATTAAGTTTGAAAAGTCATAGGAAATAAAATGTAATTGATAATAAAAAAAAACTATACAATTAAAGAAATGGTACAAAGTGAGCAGTGTAAAGATTGAAGTGTGTTGAAGTTCAATATTTTTGACAAATTTATTCAGAAAAGCCAAACCTCGTGATTCCTCATAGCCAAAAACCCCAGACCCCCAAATTTACCGGAGTTAATTAATTCTGGGGCGATTTTCGACTTGGCAACAATTCCTCGTATTACCCCTAACGTGTACCAGGGGACCGAGCCCGCTCTCGGTTAAAAAAAAAAGAGGTTTGTAAACTCGTGTTTTTTTCTAAAGTGCGAAGTACTTATTTAAATAAACTTGAAAAGCATTTGTGAGCCTTTGGTTGCAATTACGCATTCAAAACAGCCGTAATTTATTTTTAAAAACGCAGCTCTATTTAATCCATGCTCACCGTAAAATCACACCTAATTTCATTTCATTTGGCGCCGAAGGCGCGGGAGAATTTGATGCGAATGGATGCAGAGTCTCTGTTCTCCAGTACTCATTTGGTTCCAGTTGGTTTTGACTTTCACTTCACTTCACACTCCAGGTCCCCCCCCCCGTACATACCACAACTCGCTTTTTAACCAGGATGGTGCCCTGAAGAGCGCTCTGTTCATTTTTAACCAGGCCCAAGGGCCGAGTAAACCCTTGGCCCAGCACACCCCAGAGGTTTCGTTTCATTTGGAGGATTTTGTGACCACGCACATTTTTAACGTCCCCCAGCAACCATTAATGAAGACGGTGGATCTTTGATAGGCGGCTATATGATCGACCCGAGACCTTGCGGTTACGAGTCCGACGACTAACCGATTGGACAACCGCGGCCTCAGGCCCCTATATAGATGAGCCGACGCATCAAGATTACCACTTAGGATCCAGCGCGTGTGTGAGGATTGTCTTTTCTGGCCAGTTATCGCTTTTTGGTAACTTTTTACGTAAATTAACAAAGCTTGGCAATGTCCCGAAACTTTGCTCTGGTAACCCTAATTCCTCAACAATGAAAAATGAAAGTGAAAGCTAATAAGTTGGATCCAAAGTGATGAAACTTAAGCTCGATGCGTCGGCCTGTCCATATAGCGGCTCTACCGCTACCTAAAGCCGCTATATAGACAGGCCGACGCATCAAGATTAAGTTTCACCACTTTGGATCCAATTCCTTAACTTTTACTTTCAAATTTTCGTTGTTGCGGAGTAGGGTTACCAGAAAAAAGTTTTGTCACATTGCTAAGCTTTGCCAAATCCACGTGCCGCTAATAATTGCTAACAGTGAAAAATTACCAAAACGCGATTGCTGGCCAGAAAAGACAACCACCTCAAACACACACACACGCGCTGGATCCAAAGTGGTGAAACTTAATCTTGATTCGCCGGCTCGTATATATAGGGGCCTTACCGCTACCCATACCTAGAGCCGCTATATAGACAGGCCGACGCATCAAGATTAAGTTTCACCACTTTGGATCCAATTCCTTAACTTTTACTTTCAATTTTCATTGTTGTGGAGTAGGGTTACCGGAAAAAAGTTTTGGCACATTACTAAGCTTTGCCAAATCCACGTGCCGCTAATAATTGCTCACAGTGAAAAATTACCAAAACGCGATTACTGGCCAGAAAAGACAACCATTCAAACACACAAACACGTGCTGGATCCAAAGTGGTGAAACTTAATCTTGATGCGCCGGCTCGTATATATAGGGGCCTTACCCATACCCAATTCTAACTTTATTTTGATCGATCTCTTTTAAATTTCAAAAACAATAACAATTCTAACATGTTGCCAAAAATTATTTGCCAAATACCATAAAAACATAAATTTACGCTGATGTGATTAAATATGAAATCCATTGTTAAAACGTACAGGGTGCGCCAGAGAAACTTACTTTTTTGAAAAAATTCCTGCGCGGTGAGTTGGCTGCGTGGAAGGCTGAGAGTGGGCGCATCTGGAGCGGGAAATCTCCAAGTTTTGTTTTCCCTTTAATCAGTCGCCATCATGCTATGGTGGGTCAAAAGAACAGCGCGCCTTTGCCGTCGAAAGCTACTTTTCGAACGGTCGCTCAGTTACTGCTACGCAACTTCCCAGCTTCGAAGAAATGAACATTAGGGACGTGTGGTTTCAGCATGATGGAGCCACAGCACACACAGCACGAGATTCAATGAATTTGTTGTGACAACATTTCCCCGACCACCCCATCCCTCTCAGAGGCGATCTCCCATGGCCAGCACGCTCCTCAAATTTGGCGCCGTGCGATTTTTTTTATGGGGTTATTTGAAATCCCTGGTTTATGTTGATCGACCACGCACAATAGCTCACCTCAAGAGTAATACTCGCGACGAAATTGCCAACATACCAATTGATATGCTGCAAAGAGTGCTCACAAACTTTAAAAATCGTCTTAATCAGTGTATGCTCAATGGGGGGTCATCATTTAACCGATGTCATTTTCAAGACTAAATGAAAAAAAAACTGGAATATTGCATTCTCAAATAAAAGAAGAATTAAAACAATAACTTAAGTAGTTTTGTTTTTATTGACATTTCAAAAAAGTAAGTTTCTCTGGCGCACCCTGTAGTTGCTATGAAACAGTAACAATGAGAGTAATCATAAAGAAAATGGCGTAGTAAGAAATCTTCTCAAACTTTTAATGAATCCTATCTGTAACTCCGAACTGTTCGACCGTAGCGACTTCAAAACCGGCGCCAATCGATTCCTCGTGGCCAAAAACCCCAGACCCCCAAGTTTACCGGAGTTTATTAATTCTGGGGCGATTTTCGACTTGGCAACCATCTCTCGTATTATAGTATAGGATTCAGTGACTTTTTCGCAAAACATCGCCAATAGCGCCAAGTTGAACCCAAATTCAAAAAATATTTTTTTCGCCAAATTTGTCGCCAACTTGGCGATATGTCGCCAAGTTTGAGTCAAACATTTGGCGACCAAAAGCTTGGCGACATATCGCCAAGTGGTCTCGCCAATTCATATCACTTGAGTCTGCATTGAAATTAACACTGATTTACCCCAAAAAAGGGGTAAAACACCCCCTTGGGAACATTCAAATGCAACCACAAGGGGAGGTGCACATTTCATTTCACCCTCCAGGGTCCCCCGTACCTACCAGCTTAGTGGTTTAACCGGGATAGGGCCCTGAAGAGCGCTCTGTTCTTAATTTTGAACCAGAACCTAGGGTCGAGCAAACCATAGGCCCTAGCACCCCCAGAGGTATCGTTTCACTTGGAGGACTTTGTGACCACGACATTTTTAACGCCTCCCAGTCACCATTAATCAAGACGGTGGATCTTTGATCGGCTGGGATCGAACCCGGGTTCCTTCGGACACGAGTCCGATGCCTTACCGATCGGGCCACCACGGCCCTAAGGGGAGGTGCACAACTAGACCATCCTCAGATCCTACATACCAAACTAGAAGCTTCTACGGCAAATAGTTTGTGAGTTATGCGAAACACATACATACGTACATACAGACGTCACGAGAAAACTCGTAATTAACTCGGGGGTGGTTGAAAAGGATTTTTCGGCTGCTTATATGTTGGTAGGTACATATGCACGTGCTGACAGGTCGAAAAAACTACTGAACATTCATTCGGGGGTGAGCAAAATCAAAATTTAGACTCAAATTTGAGTGATTTTTTTTTCGCGATCACAATACTTCCTTTACTACGTAAAAGGAAGTAAAAATATGCGTTAACACTATTGAAATTTAGGTTTTGAAACTAAATTTTGGATTCACACTACTATTGTTAAATAGCAATATATTTTAGTTGAATATGAGCTTAAATTTGTCAACGCATGTGGTCCCCCCCCCCCCCCCCAGAGATATCACACTTCCCAGGAGGAGATCCTCATACTGACGTGCTAAGCACAAAAGTTGTATCTGCACTTAAATAAAAAAAAAAAATTGAGTCATCGCCTCCAGGCGGTTCTTTGTGGCGTATTTTACCCACATACAAAGTTTTATGGTCATTTGAGAACATAAAAAAAAATTTCTGAAAAAGTATCATCCAAATCAATTACATGGAGGCGCAAAATTTTAAAGAGTTTTTTCTCAGTTTGAGTTCGACTGCAATTACTACTTTTGTGCTTAGCACGGCAGCTCTGCCGTGGGCAGGTAAAGGGCAGTAACTGCAAATTTTTTCGATTTTAATTTTTTTGCATTTTTGAAATCTATGCCACATTAGTTTTATGGTACAAGCATCTTTTTTTGGTTTCCGATGAAAAAAAAAATGTTTTTTAACCAATGGTAATTAGCAGTAACTGCAATTTTCGTTACTTTGGGCAGGTAAACGGCAGTATCTGCATGTCTGCAGGATGAACATATGAATCGCTGTGCAAAACTTGCATCAAGTCGCAAAAAAACGTTTTTCTTTGTACCTAAACTGAGTGAAAGTAGGGGTGCCCTAATGGGAGGTCATTGGTTGCACTTGAATGTCCCCAAGGGGGTGTTTTATTCCTTTTTGGGGTAAATCAGTGTTTATATCAATGCAGACTTAAGTGATATAAATTGCGTTACCACTTGGCGATATATCGCCAAGCTTTTGGTCGGCAAGTGCTTGTCGCCAACTTGGTGACCTATAGCCAAATTGGCGACAAATTTGGCGAAAAAAATTATGTTATGAGTTTGGGTTCAATTTAGCGCTATTAGCGGTATTTTGCGAAAAATCCACTGAATGATGCTAAAATCGGCGATATCTAGAAAATGAATCGTTGTAAATCGTTTTTTGCATTGTTTCGTGGCACATTAGGGGCGTAAATGTTTGAATTGTTATCTTGCTCACCCCAAGCACTATTTTAACACTTAAGGCTACTACTAATAGTCCGAGAGCCAGGTGAAAAATTTGGTTAATTATTTCTCTCGATAGATAATTGGCCATACGCATCAGACAACAGTATCATAAAGCCCTATGACCGTCAGCTGCGGCACAGTGGGGGGGATGAGTAGTTGTAACCTCCCACGCTTAAAGAAAAAAAAAATACATTCACTCATTTCCTCTCGGCTAAAAATTTACCACATGATAGCTTATACACTAGGTGGCCAAAAATATCCGGACACTTTCAAAAATTCACATTTTTACATATAGCTCGAGAAATAAGTGATCAATTGTTCTTTAATTTTAGTCATACAAAATATAGACTTCACCAAACATTTCCAAGTTGAAATTAAATTACCCTTGCATTTGGGGGACGACAAGAAGGGGGTTGAAAGAAAAACCGCTTTTTGACCATAACTCTTCGAAAATAGCTCGGAATAAGCTATCAATTTCAGTAATTAATTAGCATACTATGTATAATTACTGTACAAATTTTTATGAACGTACCACTCTTACTTCTGAAGATATGAAACATTTTTGAAAAAACGGCAATTTTATTTGAAGGGTTTTTGCTCATAACACGCAGAGTTTTTGATCAAACCTTATCACAACTTCAGGAAAGATGACAAAATACAAGAGAAAGAACATACTAAAACGGTAAATAAAAATATTAAAAATTCGATGAGATATGAACGTTAAAAGGAAATAATTTTTCACGGCGCATGCGCGAACGACAGAAATTTATAACTACAAAAATATTGTAGCCTGATTTATACTGCATCTTATAAAAAAAGTTCCAGTTGAATATCATGAAAAATGAAAAAGATATCAGCGATCTAGTGAGCTGTATTTCATTCATTCGCAGACAATACATAAATAGTGAGGGGTTGTCCACAAATAGTGTGGTGACAATCGATCATTTTTTTTTCAATGTTAAATTGTATACAGTTTGAAAATTTATATTCGGCATTGTCGTCACATTTCGTCTGTTCGGCCAAAAAGACCTTATACGTAGGTTTCCAAAAGTATCCGGACACCCTCTGAAACGTTGGTTTTGAACGACGACGCAATAACCTTTAATTTAAAAATAGCTCTTTGTGGACAGACCCTCACTATTTATGTATTGTCTGCGAATGAATGAAATACAGCTCACTAGATCGCTGATATCTTTTTCATTTTTCATGATATTCAACTGGAACTTTTTTTATAAGATGCAGTATAAATCAGGCTACAATATTTTTGTAGTTATAAATTTCTGTCGTTCGCGCATGCGCCGTGAAAAATTATTTCCTTTTAACGTTCATATCTCATCGAATTTTTAATATTTTTATTTACCGTTTTAGTATGTTCTTTCTCTTGTATTTTGTCATCTTTCCTGAAGTTGTGATAAGGTTTGATCAAAAACTCTGCGTGTTATGAGCAAAAACCCTTCAAATAAAATTGCCGTTTTTTCAAAAATGTTTCATATCTTCAGAAGTAAGAGTGGTACGTTCATAAAAATTTGTACAGTAATTATACATAGTATGCTAATTAATTACTGAAATTGATAGCTTATTCCGAGCTATTTTCGAAGAGTTATGGTCAAAAAGCGGTTTTTCTTTTAAACCCCTTCTTGTCGTCCCCCAAATGCAAGGGTAATTTAATTTCAACTTGGAAATGTTCGGTGAAGCCTATATTTTGTATGACTAAAGTTAAAGAACAATTGATCACTTATTTCTCGAGCTATATGTAAAAATGTGAATTTTTGAAAGTGTCCGGATACTTTTGGCCACCTAGTGTATGTAACTATTGATAAATATATACGTCAGCTGGCTGTATCTCGGTGGAAAAATTGTCAGCTGATACTTTGAAGGTCGTTACGTAGAAGTTAGCTAGAAGCATTTACTGACTATTTAAAGGCATCAGCTGACCAGGTTTCCCTCGACTTATGGTTAGCATATTTTTTTTTATTTATCACAGTATTATATTTAAAATCAGTTCACAAATTTTCGTGTGGGAGAAAATGACGCCTTTTTAATTTTTCTTGTTATTTTTGAAGATTCAAACTATTAAAGTACGCTTGGAGGGGGTTAGTTGTGCGCAAGCTCGAAGTATGAAGACCCTTTTGTTGAGGGCATCAGCCACGTTTTTAGAAGTAGAAAAGAAGGGGACTATTATACGTTTAGAATAGACAAGCAAACGTAGTCTGACGAAAAGAATACTCTGGAAACATTGTTGTATCTGTGAAAAATCAATCAAAATGTCTAATGTAACGCCTTTTTGCGTTTTTTGCAAAAAAACAAAGTCTGTTTCTAATTTAAAATCGTTCAGTGATGAAAATCTTATTAAGTGTAGTGCTATATTGAGTGTTCGAAAAACTAATAAACTCAGTGGACACGAGGCTGTACTTCCTACAGAAAAAAACAATTTTCAGCTGTACCACAATGAGTTATAGACGTTTTACGGCTTTGCCCCCAAAGTATCGCAAAATAATACCAGAAGATGCACCGACTGCAAGATTGCAGTATGTATCTATATTCATTTTTTTTCCTTTTATTTCTTAGGTTACGATTTTTATAAGCATCATACAATACTGTACATTATTTAGTAGAATATTACGTGCCTAGTGTATAACATTACTATACTTTAAAACTTGGAAATACTATTATTGTAGATATTATTAAATAACATTGTCATTCGTATTGTAATTTGTCATAATATTTTTATAATAATTTTTATCAAGTAACTAGTTAATTTATTCTAAGCAAATTGATTATTGAAATATTTGAATATATCTAAAATTATATGATTATATAAGTATAAGTTTAAAAAATATTGATATGGAATATTTGTTTCACCTTAACACTCATGTAGGAGTTCTATGCCGAATAATTAAAGAGACGTCATTTCCTCCCACACGAAAATTTGTGAGCTGATTTTAAATATAATACTGTGATAAATAAAAAAAATCAGCTAGCAATAAGTCGAGGGAAACCTGGTCAGCTGATGCCTTTAAATAGTCAGTAAATGCTTCTAGCTAACTTCTACGTAATTCTACACCTCTGTTTTTTTTTCTTGTTTTTTCATTTTTTTTTGTTTTTTTTTTTTTATTCACTTTCAATTTTCTTTTATTTTTTTTGATTTTCTTATTCTCATATTTTATATTTTTTTTTCTGTTATTTTTTAATTTTTTTTTTCTTTTTGATTTTTTTTATTTTTGTTCTCCCTTTCTTTTCTTCTTTTTTTCTTCATTTTTTTTTTTGTTTTTCTTTTTATTTGTTTTTCCTTTCTTTTTTTTTTTTTTTTATTATTGTCTCTTTTTTTTATCTTTAATTTTCTTTTTTTTCTTTTCTTTTCATTTTATTTTGTTTTTTTATGAGTTTTTTTTTCCTTTTTATTTTTTTTTTCTTCCTTTTTTTTATTTTCTTTTTTTAATTTTTGTTTTTTATTTTTTTTTTTCCTTCTCTTTTTTTCTTTATTTGTTTGTTTGTTTTTTTCTTGTTTATTTTTGGGTTTTCTTCTGCTTATTTTTTTTTGTTTTATCAGTTCTTCTCGTTTTTTTTTTTGATTTTTTATTTTTTCTTTTTTTATCTTTTTTTCTTTTTTTTTAATTTTTTTTTTTTTTTTTTTTTTTTTTTTTTTTTTTTTTTTTTTTTTTTTTTTTTTTTTTTTTTTTTTTTTTTTTTTTTTTTTTTTTTTTTTTTTTTTTTTTTTTTTTTTTTTTTTTTTTTTTTTTTTTTTTTTTTTTTTTTTTTTTTTTTTTTTTTTTTTTTTTTTTTTTTTTTTTTTTTCTTTTTTTTTTTTTTTTTTTTTTTTTTTTTTTTTTTTTTTTTTTTTTTTTTTTTTTTTTTTTTTTTTTTTTTTTTTTTTTTTTTTTTTTTTTTTTTTTTTTTTTTTTTTTTTTTTTTTTTTTTTTTTTATTTTTTTTTTTTTTTTTTTTTTTTTTTTTTTTTTTTTTTTTTTTTTTTTTTTTTTTTTTTTTTTTTTTTTTTTTTTTTTTTTTTTTTATTTTTTTTTTTTTTTTTTTTTTTTTTTTTTTTTTTTTTTTTTTTTTTTTTTTTTTTTTTTTTTTTTTTTTTTTTTTTTTTTTTTTTTTTTTTTTTTTTTTTTTTTTTTTTTTTTTTTTTTTTTTTTTTTTTTTTTTTTTTTTTTTTTTTTTTTTTTTTTTTTTTTTTTTTTTTTTTTTTTTTTTTTTTTTTTTTTTTTTTTTTTTTTTTTTTTTTTTTTTTTTTTTTTTTTTTTTTTTTTTTTTTTTTTTTTTTTTTTTTTTTTTTTTTTTTTTTTTTTTTTTTTTTTTTTTTTTTTTTTTTTATTTTTTTTTTTTTTTTTTTTTTTTTTTTTTTTTTTTTTTTTTTTTTTTTTTTTTTTTTTTTTTTTTTTTTTTTTTTTTTTTTTTTTTTTTTATTTTTTTTTTTTTTTTTTTTTTTTTTTTTTTTTTTTTTTTTTTTTTTTTTTTTTTTTTTTTTTTTTTTTTTATTTTTTTTTTTTTTTTTTTTTTTTTTTTTTTTTTTTTTTTTTTTTTTTTTTTTTTTTTTTTTTTTTTTTTTTTTTTTTTTTTTTTTTTTTTTTTTTTTTTTTTTTTTTTTTTTTTTTTTTTTTTTTTTTTTTTTTTTTTTTTTTTTTTTTTTTTTTTTTTTTTTTTTTTTTTTTTTTTTTTTTTTTTTTTTTTTTTTTTTTTTTTTTTTTTTTTTTTTTTTTTTTTTTTTTTTTTTTTTTTTTTTTTTTTTTTTTTTTTTTTTTTTTTTTTTTTATTTTTTTTTTTTTTTTTTTTTTTATTTTTTTTTTTTTTTTTTTTTTTTTTTTTTTTTTTTTTTTTTTTTTTTTTTTTTTTTTTTTATTTTTTTTTTTTTTTTTTTTTTTTTTTTTTTTTTTTTTTTTTTTTTTTTTTTTTTTTTTTTTTTTTTTTTTTTTTTTTTTTTTTTTTTTTTTTTTTTTTTTTTTTTTTTTTTTTTTTTTTTTTTTTTTTTTTTTTTTTTTTTTTTTTTTTTTTTTTTTTCTTTTTTTTTTTTTTTTTTTTTTTTTTTTTTTTTTTTTTTTTTTTTTTTTTTTTTTTTTTTTTTTTTTTTTTTTTTTTTTTTTTTTTTTTTTTTTTTTTTTTTTTTTTTTTTTTTTTTTTTTTTTTTTTTTTTTTTTTTTTTTTTTTTTTTTTTTTTTTTTTTTTTTTTTTTTATTTTTTTTTTTTTTTTTTTTTTTTTTTTTTTTTTTTTTTTTTTTTTTTTTTTTTTTTTTTTTTTTTTTTTATTTTTTTTTTTTTTTTTTTTTTTTTTTTTTTTTTTTTTTTTTTTTTTTTTTTTTTTTTTTTTTTTTTTTTTTTTTTTTTTTTTTTTTT
>JAXGGA010007567.1:42500-61857 GCA_038373865.1 Uloborus plumipes
CACATACATACGTACATACAAACGTCACGAGAAAACTCGTCATAATTAATTGGGGCATGTTCGAAAAGGATATTTTGGCTGTTTATATGTTAGTAATAAGGTACATATGCACGTGCCTGATAGGTCGAAAAAACTACTCAACATTCATTCGGGGGTGAACAAAATCAAAATTTAGACCGAATTTTGAGTGAAGTTTTCTTTGTGATCACAATACTTCCTTTACTAAATAAAAGGAAGTAAAAATGGCTAATGAATCATCAAGTTTTGCTTCATATTTTGCATAATACGATACAGTTTCATTATTTTTTTCAATTACATTTCGCGTTCGTTTATATTAAATCTATATCAAGTGGATACACGGTATTTATGTATATTTTTAAATAAAACATATCATTCACAATGCAATAATATATTTCGTAATAACATATCTACTCCGCATTTTGTCGATATGTTAATACTGGACATTTAGTAGCATACTGTGCAGTTACTGCCGACTGCCAGTCAATTCCGCATGACAATTAGAGTGAAAAAGGCAGGTAAACGGCAGTATCTGCTTTACCTCTCTCTGCGCTTGCAAAATCAAAATTCAATCGATTACCCTAAAAATATATCAGTATAAACATATAGTACCGCCTGTGTTCGAAGTTCAAAGTTTTATGGATGTTTGTGGGAAATAAAAAACGCGTTTCTTCAAATATCTCGAAAACACATTTTTGCAGATACTGCCGTTTACCTGCCCACGACAGTATTGAAATGAAGATGGGAAAATATCTTATTTTTACATTCCGCTTCAAATGCTAGCCAATACTAACACGTTTGATAACTCAAATCATTTCCAAAGTTTTTCAGAACATCATATTTATTGTTATTTAATTTACATTTTTATTTTTATTATTTACCGTAAAGTCGGGTTACATGAACCCTAGGGAGTTACTTGAGCCCATTACAGCAAAATGATAAAATTTTGGTTTGGTACTTACTAGTTGAAGACTTGCACGTAGTTCCTCATTTCTCCGCTAGGTAGAAGCACTCTGCAGTCTCTAACGCTAGTACCAAGCCCAGATTTTATCATTTTACTGTGGGCTCAAGTAACCCCCTTGTGGGTCCAAGTAACCCGACTTTACGGTACACTTTTCTCATTTCATTTGCGATAATTAAACTTATAACAACACTTAAATGGTGATTGATTGTTAAAACACTTGATTTTTGGTTTGATATTTAACCCTACACTGCATGATTTTTTGTTCTTTGAAAGACATATATACGTTTTTTTAGTATAATAAGAAAACATTGGAAGACATTTTTAAGAAATTAATTTTGAAGATAGATGGTTTTTTTGCTTTAACCCTTTCGCTACCACCGGGACACATATATCCCGTAGGCAGTTTCAAATGACCCTATGGGCTAAATATGCTTTTTAGTATTGTGAATACATATCCCGCTGGTATTCCTTCTAAACACTGACAATGAAGTGTAATTTTCTTCCTTTTCCCGAATTTTATAGATATTTGCATTGTAACTGATGTATTTAAGTACTTATTTCATTTTTTTCTCAGAAAAAAATTGGTAGTAAGAGGGTTAAAGATACCTAATACTTGCTTTTTATGTTTGAGTTGCCTTATGCATGGTCATAAGGAAAAATAGTCCATGTATCCAATTGGCAAAGCTATGCAGTGTAGGGTTAAATCACACAAACCAAGGGTTCTTATTTCTTCAAGGGCAATCGAGCACCCCTTCTCTCCCCCTATAACTAACCCCCCCTAATACTACGATGATGCCCCAGAGTAAGAGTCTCCTAATAATGAGAAAAGTAATCCTAAAAACGAGCTCCGCTAAAAACAATGGCCCAGTTTATGCCATGCTCCCCCCCCCCCCCCACACACACTTGGGCACCTCTCCATAAACTACATGTATAACTGTAAAAAAAGATCAAGATTCATACATCAAATTAAAATAAAAATAATTCTCCACCATACAACAGCGGGGGAGTGGGGGGGGGGGTTAACATGTTGAACCAGTGCCATACTTGTTACGGTACTGCGCTTATACGGTTCAATGTGCCCCTCTGGTTGGCATTTTAAAAAATGTGTTATGACTCATTGCAGTGCACCAAATAAAGGTAAAACTAACCCACAAAGGATTAATTGTCCAGAACATCAGTAAAAGAAACTAATTAACAGCAATTTAATCAACATGAAAATAATTTATTTTTATAGTTTTACTTATTTATGCCAGTTTTACATAAAAGAATTACTTCTATAATAGCCGCAAACAAAGAAAATCAACAATGTTTTGAAAGAATCATACTTGCATTATTCTTTTGTAAGATAGCGATGCATAGCGTTACAATAATGAATAAATAACAGAATTAATCCGAATTCTTCTAGATGCCCCTTCCTCCCATTTTTGAATCTTAATCGGACAATTATTAATAATCAATTCAACAAAAAACGAACTTATACAGGATTAATTGGCAAGAGGCAGGGACAGTAGAAATATATATACTATTTTAATTTTTGTCATTTAAAATGCGGAAAGTCTCTTAATTTTTACTTTCTTCTATATCTAATATATAGAAGAAAGTATTGGTTTCGTGAAAATTTTCGAATGTCGAATTTTGACGGATTTGCACGTTTTGAGGTGCGCTGAGTCCATTTCGACCATTTTTGGAAAATGTCTGTCTGTCTGTGTGTGTGAGTCTGTATGTGTGTGACCAGTTTTTGTGGCCGCGCTAGAGCAAAAACTACTGCATGAAATCGAACAAAAATTTTTACACATATGTACCACCATGTGAACTGGTGCACCTGACTTTTTTTAGCGAATTCCTCCAAGGGGGGTGGAGCAATCGCACGTGTTCTGCGCGGGGGTGATTGCTATATCTCAGGAAGTAACCGGCGGAATCAAACGAAAATTGGTCCATAGGTAGACCCTACTAAGTACAGGTGTTGATTCAATTTGTTTGTCAATATCTCCAAGGGGGGTGGAGCAATCGCACGTGTTCTGCGCGGGGGTGATTGCTATATCTCAGGAAGTAACCGGCGGAATCAAATGAAAATTGGTCCATAGGTAGACCCTACTGAGTACAGGTGCTGATTCAATTTGTTTGTCAATATCTCCAAGGGGGGTGGAGCAATCGCACGTGTTCTGCGCGGGGGTGACTGCTATATCTCAGGAAGTAACCGGCGGAATCAAACGAAAATTGGTCCATAGGCAGACCCTATTGAGAACAAGTGCTGATTCAATTTGTGTGTCAATATCTCAAAGGGGGGTGGAGCAATCAAAAGTGCTTATTTTGTCATTGCACCTACTGTATCTCGGGAAATATTGCTGCGATTTGAATGAAATTTGGAATAACACTAACCCAATATGGAAGCAAGCATCGATTAAATTTTGGCGCCAATCGCCCCAGGGGGAGGGTGGGGTGATTTTTGCGCTTAGTCAACAATGCGAAAAATTAATTCATTAAAAAATCGCTTTCACGCTATTTAATTATCAAAACAGCTGAAAACTTTCAATAATTTGAAATTTTTAATTGTTGCCAATTTCTTTTTACTAACAAATAAAATGTTTGCAATTTATCTAAACAAGGCTTTTGCAATGATTTCCAATTTCGCTCATTGATTCTGCATTTGCAGGGTTATGACGATTATTGGGAAATTGTAGCTGTCTCCAATTACTCGGGCGAGTACGTATTTTATTTTGTAACCGGAATTCATAAGATAGATATAGAAGAAAGTTTCGTGACGGCCACGACAGCTAGTTAAACATTAAAAAAAGAGAAGAAAAGAAGCATTCAAAAGTAAAATTTAAAAATTGCAATTACTCTTCCCCCACTTCCGCTGTGCTAAATTTGTACACTGCGATGCAAAAGTTTAGACAATTGGCAAATATGTGAATAAAAAGAAAACTACTCAACGAAATGCTTTCAAATTTCTAATGCAGGGACACAATATGGTCCCAAATACGTGTATGGTGTTCATAAAATTTTAACTGGAATCAAATTTTGGATATTACAAAAGACATTTTTTAACATTGTTGCAAAAGTTTAGACAATAGTCATATTTTATGCAAATATCCCATGAAATGTGTTTGGTGGAGGAAAGGCGGGACTTAATTATTCATTTATAAAGTGCAGAGATTGCTGAATAAATAATCAAAATCGCAAAAGCTCCGTAGTTCTCGTGTAAAGAAGATGAGAAAGTTTGGAAGCCGAAATTTCAAAATGAACCTACTTTATTAATTTTTTGTCTTTTAAATTGGCTCTAGTATGATAGTACGTTGTTTTTTACTTTGTGGAGAGCAAATTCAGACATGCGTATCGATCAAAAGACCAAGAAAAATTATATTTCATAAAGATGAAGGAATTGAAAAAACGGCTCGAACTGACGATTTGCCCCTTAATCCTACAAAACTTCAACTTGGGTCAAGAACAGCACGTAACAGCATAAGTAGATGAACAACTGAATCGAAATGCATAAAAAAACAAAGAATTGTGCTTGAGCCTTATTGGACAGAGTATCCCAAATAAGCCAGATTTTAATGGTAAAAGCAGCACAGCATATGATCATTGGATATTTCTCAAGTCCCGCGAAAATAATTATAATCCATCTAGGCCATCCCAATTTTAATAATTTTTATCAAAGAAAGTACCATTCATTGTTTAGTCACGATTATACATATGCTGCTTTTCACATTAAAATCTGGCTTATTTGGGACACTCTGTCCGAAAAGGCTCAGGCACAATTGTTTGTTTTTTTAATGTATTCCGATTCAGTTGTTCATCTACTTATGCTGTCAAGTGCTGTTTTTGACCCAAGTTGAAGTTTTGTAGGATTAAAGGGGGAATCGTCAGTATGAGCTGTTTTTTTAATTCCTACATCCTTAAGAAATATGATTTTTCGTGGACTTTTTGATCGATACGCATGTCTGAATTTGCTCTCCACAAAGTAAAAAACAACGTACTACCATACGAGAGCCGATTTAAAAGACAAAAAATTAATAAAATCGGTTCATTTTCAAATTTCGGCTTCCAAACTTTCTCATCTTCTTTACACGAGAACTACGGAGCTTTTGCGATTTTGATTATTTATTCAGCAATCTCTGCACTTTATAATTGAATAATAAAGTCCCGCCTTTCCCCCACCAATCACATTTCAAGGGATATTTGCATAAAAAATGACTATTGTCTAAACTTTTGCAACAATGTTAAAAAATGTCTTTTGTAATATCCAAAATTTGATTCCAGTTAAAATTTTAAGAACACCATACACGTATTTGGGACCATATTGTGTACCTGCATTAGAAATTTGAAAGCATTTCGTTGAGTAGTTTTCTTTTTATTCACATATTTACCAATTGTCTAAACTTTTGCATCGCAGTGTACTAGAAAAACAAATGTTGAAAATATGCTTGATTACATTTTTGAATTTTATTTCAGACTAGCTGCCTGGGCAGCTAGATTAGCTTCCTGCGGCATGTTGATGCATAATGTCCCCCCGCCCCCAACTTTTACCTCATTCTGATGTTATATTATTTGATATAATTCAATTTTCATAAGACTTCAAGACATACTACGTACGTGGCCCGCTAATGTCCCAAGCAGCTAGCTGCTTGGCCCGGCGTTGCACGGGCGCTTCGCGCCTTTAAAGTAGTAAAGAAAGTTTCAACAAACTACTCGCCGCCAAGGCGGCTCGCTAAAAGGCGCTTCACGCCTTCACTTTTTTCCTGCATCAAAAAATCATTCGAATTATTGAGATGCTTCGCGCCTTCAAAATGGTGAGGAAAGTTTCAGCAAGTACAGCTCGCTCAAGGGAAAGAAGCAGACATAGATAGATACTCAGTTTTTAATATAAGTATATGGCTTTTCAACTAATTTATATTTCAAAAAATTACAAGTATCTAGCGATAAAAGTACTACGTACGTGGCCCGCTAATAAGTTTCATGTTTTTTGTAGTTAAGCCTTCATTCAAAATTCTCATTATCATTATTACTGTTTCATAGCAACCACGTTTAGTAACAATGGATTTAGTATTTAATCATTTAGGCCAAATCGCTTTAAATTTGGCTACTTATTAATTCACATCTTCGTTAATTAAAATCGTATAATTATATAAAATAAAACCAATATGAAGCCTGCAAAATGACCAATCTATCGGTACCTGGTTCGACTTTCAGTTCATTGGCGTCCAGGAGAAAGAAGCGTGACATAGATAGATAGAAAGAAAGAAAGATAGAAAGATACTCAGTTTTTAATATAAGTAGATCTTTCATGAGGCAAAATAAGCTTGTAGAAACGTCAAAACACCTCTGTATATGAACATAGGAGAGCAAAAATGGTGTAAATCAAATTTTTTAGGAGCTGTATTTTGCCGTCATAAAAAGGAAATCCTTATCTCCAGGGGGGGGGGGATGTTGGAAAAAACTAGAAGACACTCACAAATTTTTAATCTTCATAAATGCTATTATATGTAAAAGAATGTGTTAGCTTATAAGCAGAACCCCTGGAGGAACAAAATTCTTTGACAAGTATATCTTTGAACACAAAAAAAAAAAAAAAAAAAGAACCCAGAAAAATGAATTGCAGCAAAATTTGGATGTAGGGCCTTTTAACCCTTGTGGGTACCTTGGGGTCATTGGGGGGACCCCAATACTATTTCTGTTTAATATATCTTGTTTGTTTTTAATGGCATTTTGTGACTTTTTTGTGTGCTTTTATGCAAAGTAATGCAATTATTTTGTTTTATTTTCTCGAATTTGCATTTTTAATAAGTTTAGTCTTAAAGTTTACCTATTTGCCAATAGATATGATCCTGAAACGAAACAGTAGTCGGTGTTTTGTGTAAAGGGGGCTACTAAACCATTCGATATTCAAAATATTGTTCTAGTGACTTACGCCAATCCTGCTCTCAACGGCTCATGTATTGTAAAAAATTTAAGAGCGACTCCAAGTTGTTCCGGATTTAGTTCCATAATTTTTGTTACATCACCAAATTATGGTTTAATCATCATTGTTATCATCAATTCCTTACAACTGCTTATTACGCAACTTTGAATTCCTCATTTAGCTTCACTTAAAAGCATCAAGTTAAATTTCCAAATACATAGAAAACACAAGGAGTTTAGTATCAAAACTAGCTCTATCGAATTTTTAAAATTAAACTGGAAAGACAAAAAAAAATTGCTCCATGCTCTGTCCACTTTATTTTTCCAAGCGATTTTTTGTATTCTTTTCGTTTGAAAAACATTCGGTGTCCGACTTCATTAATGTTTTCTTTTCAAAATTAGCAGCATCGTCTAAATATATACAAGTAAGAATGGTTTAAATATTGCAGGCTATAAAGTTAAAAAAAAGCTTCAAATTCCAGCTGAATTCATGTGGTTTCCCATTGTAAATACCATTTTGCTAACCTGTACAACAAGAATTGTGAGTTGATTAAGTAATTTATTATAATGATGTTTAGGGATGCACCGATAAGCAAATTGGCCGATTACCGATTAATCGGCTGTTGATAATCGGCCGATTAATGCTAAGGACAATTGTTTTTTCTGCTGCCAATTTTATCATTACTGTTTTTTATCTCTTATACAATTCCAAGTTTAGAAATAGTAAGTAATTTATTTCTGGGAGAAGATTTTTTTTTCCATTTTCCTAGTTTTCACAGAATAATTTCAATATTTTATCAAATTTCTTAGAACCAATTTTCATATTAGTGTCAATAATATTATTAACACATTGTTAGTTATGTTAATTGGAAATAAAAATTTATAAAAAAAGGAGGGGAGGGGGAGTGTGTGGTGAACATCCCAATTTAGGAGTACTTTTAATTCATATATTTTAGTAATTCGTAGCAATTTAATTCAATACTTTTATTCTTTGAAAATTAGAAGTTATCTGAAATCACTGTGCTAAGGAGAAAACGATCGCCACATGAAAAATGTTGCATCATTGCCTATGTACATTTATTCATAGTAGGAGAATTAATTAAAACTAATCTTTATATTAACTGTTAGGATTATTACTATTGTTAATAAAATTATTCATCATAGTTTCCTAGTGAAAGTATACTTTAAAGAATAATGTCTGAAAAATATTTTTCAGCCGATTAATCGGCTCGATGTTGCCGATTATTAATAATCGGCAAAGTGGCCGAATATGGCCGATTAATCGGTGCATCCTAAATGATGTTCTTGGTGTTATCCATATGCTTTTACACTGGCTGTTTGGCGAGAGCATGGCTTTGAAGTAAAACGCGTTTTTGACTTCGGTTTTCGGCCTAATGAACTGGGATCCGTTCCTAATCCTTTTGTAGTATGAGAGCATAGATCAAGAAGTATTAACTTTAAAAAGGAAAAAAAATACACTTTTGAAAATTCGTCGATTAAGTTAGTTATGGATTCAACTGATAATCTGACAATTATACAAATACAAATGTGATGACAGGCTCTGGAAGCAGCTAGGCTGGTTCTGGTAAATTTATTATTCCCTAAAGATCAATGGTCTTTTTAAAGCTATCCACTCCCTTTACTCATTACGACTTCTTCCGGTAAGCTGTTCTAGGTGCCCACAACCCTACTAAAATAGTAATTTTCTCTAATTTCCTGGTTAGCTTGAGATTTGAATAGCTTAAAACAATGTCCCTTGCCCTGTTTTCTGTGCAAAACTTTAACCCAGTACTAGCATTTTCGTTTTGACAAATTTAAACAATTGAATCATGTCCCCTCTAGATCTCCATTACTCAAGACTATAAAAGTTAAGCACTCTAAGGATGGAATCGTAGTTTATATTCGAAAACGCATTTACCAAACTTTCAGCCTCCCCCCCCCCCGAACCCTTTCCACTAAATTAGTATAATTCTTTAGATAAGGAGACCAAAACTCTGTACCTCAGAACCAGACTAACGTAAGTCCACTTTCGTCATTTTTCAGTAGAGGTGAAAAACGATGTATTCGACAATTGTTTTTCCCTTCTACCGAAAAATGACGAAAGTGGACTTACGTTAGTCTGGTTCTGAGGTACAGAACTGATTATGAATTCCCTTTCAAAGCCGAGCTAAATTCCAAAACACCCAAATCAACGCAACAAACCAAAAAAGAAAGAAACAAGACTCACCTCCGTCAGCATAGGTCTCGGAGCCGTACCCGTCCGGCAGCCCGTTGGCCCAGGTCCCGTCGTACCTGGCGCCCGAGGAGATGCTCTGGCGCACGCCGTAGCGCCCCTTCAGTCCGTCCGTCCACTCGCCCCGGTACACCCAGTGGCCGCGGGTCTCGACGCCCAGCCCGTGGCGCTTGCCGCCGCCCCACTGGCCCTCGTAGGCGCCGCCCTGGGGCCACACGTACACGCCCGAGACCTCGAGGCCCTGGGCCCAGGCCCCGCTGTACTCGCCGCGGCCCTTGGGGCCCGTGCACACACCGTGCCCGTGCGCCTTGCCGTCCTCCCATCCGCCGCAGAAGGTGCCCCCGTCGTCAAAGTCGAAGCGGCCCCCGCCGGGGCTGCTCCCCAGGCCAGAAGTCATGCTCGGCGCCGCTCATGGAACACATGGAACGCTCATAGGGCGCTCATGGAACACATCTTTTAGAGCGGCGGCTGCTGCCACCGCCACAGCATCCCGCTCTGCCTAGCAGACGACACCCTTGCACAGCCATCCCCTCGCTCTCGCGCTCTCTTATTTTTAGTCCTCTTTGCCGCGGTTGCTTTTTTTATCGCCTGCTGACATCGACCACGAGCGTCGCATCCCCCCACCCCACCACCACCCCGTTCTCGTCCAAAATTATAACCAAATCCCTTCCACCCCCCTCTATGATCAACCCTCCTTCCCCCAATAAGGGGTGGATCGATCCCCGATCGAATCGTCCCACGATCGCACGGGGTATGAAAGGGAATGTTTGTTTCTAATCTTCTATTTTAAGACCTTGACGGCTGCGAGAGCTGCGTCAGAAATAGACGAACCTCGGAGCTTTTCACTCTCATCTAGAACACAACTCGCCGTTTTAATAGGAAGTGGTAACATGTCTCCCCCCCTCCCGCTTCCCCCTATACTCAATCCACCGAGAAAGCGCTGCAACACTTGGACCAGATCCCCGACAATCTTCGTAAGGAAACATTCAAAACAACTAAGATCGCGAGTATCTTCTACTTGAATCTGAAATATTTCGAGCTAAAAGATTTCCGAGATTACCAGGAAGATGCGAGTAAACAGGAGAAAAAAAAACATAAGCGATGAGTCGTCTTCGGTATAAACAGATAAGTCGTAAGCTAAAATTATTGGATGATTAAAATTCTGAAATATAAATTTTGCTAAAATGTTACCCATTTCATACTTTTTAACTTCTGTAAGGGCCCTGCTCCACATCAGCGGAAAACGCGACCGAAACTGAAGGCAGAAACCGAAAATCCGGGTACTTTCAATAGGAACACCATTTAATCCATTTTACGCTTAGAAACGTAAAATGGAGTTTCTATGGAAAGTACCCGGATTTTCGGTTTCTGCCTTCAGTTTCGGTCGCGTTTTACGCTGATGTGGAGCACGGCCCTAAGAGTTTTTTTGCAAAAATTAAAATCACGTTTATCATACTTGTATCGCTTATCAACGACAATAGTGGCACATCTACTTTTTTTTTTTTTAAATCAGAGTAATATTATTGTTTTAACTTTTATGTTCTTTCTTGCAGGAACAATTTCCCGATTAGGAAGAAACATTTGCGTTGAGGCTCCTAAGCAGCTATCATAACGTGTGAAAACTTTTTGTAGTGTATTGTTGTTTCTTGAGTATAAGGCAGGGATTCAAGTGAAACAGCACTGCGATCGCTTCGAATTGCAATAGCTACTGGAAGTGAATTACATTATCATCAACTTAACTTGGCATGACGTCACTACGGGTGGAGCCAATAAGAGCTCACAAGCACTCAGCGATCTCCTCTTATTCGCCAAGTAGGCTGTGACGTTTTATCTAGCTCGTTTTTTATAGGCAAACGTCACGCTGACGTCACGATGTTTTTATCAAGAAACGTTCTAATGTAATTCATTTCCAGTAGCGATTGTAATTTGCGATAGCCTGTTTCACTTGAATCCCTGCCTAAATCACGTAAAACTTAAAACTTAGATTATTTTTAAAGTTTTTTTTTTTTTTTAGATTTAGAGCTCTAGCATTATAGTAAGAATTGGAATAGTTTTAATCCTACTATAACTCTATTAAACTTTGTAATCAAACGCACCAAAAAACCAACGTAACTCACGAGCAAATTTCTAACAGAGCCTCAAAACGGCTGAACATCTCAAAAAAGTAAGTGTGGTGCATCTTGGGGCTCAAATCTAGCAACTCTTTTTAATGCTTAAAGGCCTTATGAGGCCTGTTTTAGAATTATGGTGCTCCCATTTGGGCACCAGTCTCATCTTCTTCGAGGAATAAATTGACACTGTACATTGTACATGTACAGCATAGAGCAGCTAAAAACATCATCGGTGCTGTCTCATCCACAAGTAATAATAAATCTGAATCTCAGTGCCTCCTAACGCCACTAGAAAGCAGAAGAAAACTGGCCACCATTAATTTCACTAACAAAATTTAAAGCCTAACGGTCTCAAACAAAACATTCACGGTGTGGAACGAAAAAAACAGACTGAAACGATCTTGTACCTTTCAATTTGGCAAATTAATTAAAATGGAAATCAACTTACAGCACGAGAATCGTACTTATTATGCTCAAGAATCTTTTTTCCCCAATCCGTCCACTTTTACCAAAGACAACATTAAATCTAAAACTTCCTCAACTCTGCTACAGTTATCAAGGAGAAGGGTATCCATTACTTCCATGAGCTTTCTGATTCGGCTCAAAATATTGCTGTCACTTTTGCAGATGGCTCTTTAGACTCCAGCCATGGCCAGGGTGGTGTCGCATCTTTTTCACCAATGCAAATGGCAAATCTCGCAAAATATCTGTTGGCAAAATTGCCTCAAGTTACACCTGCGAGCTAGTGATCATAGAAAAGGCCCTGAACTACTGCTGCAAAGCGATCAAAAATTCCAGTGGATTTTTACTATTCTAAGACTCGAGATCTGGCCTCCAAGCCATTTTAAAGGGCAACTCCCAATTCACCCAAGATATCATCCAGCTCTCGAACAAAATAACCGCATATTAATAAATAACCGCAATGCTTTATACGCTATAACGTCTAAAATTTCCTAAATTAAAACATAACAAGTAGAAAATCCATTGAAAACTAGCTGTCGTGGCCGTCACGAAACTTTCTTCTATATCTATCTTATGAATTCCGGTTACAAAATAAAATACGTACTCGCCCGAGTAATTGGAGACAGCTCCAATTTCCCAATTATCGTAATAACCCTGCAAATGCAGAATCAATGAGCGAAATTGGAAATCATTGCAAAAGTCTTGTTTAGATAAATTGCAAACATTTTATTTGTTAGTAAAAAGAAATTGGCAACAGTTAAAAATTTCAAATCATTGAAAGTTTTCAGCTGTTTTGATAATTAAATAGCGTGAAAGCGATTTTTTAATGAATTAATTTTTCGCATTGTTGACTAAGAGCAAAAATCACCCCACCCTCCCCCTGGGGCGATTGGCGCCAAAATTTAATCGATGCTTGCTTTCATATTGGGTTAGTGTTATTCCAAATTTCATTCAAATCGCAGCAATATTTCCCGAGATACAGTAGGTGCAATGACAAAATAAGCACTTTTGATTGCTCCACCACCCTTTGAGATATTGACACACAAATTGAATCAGCACCTGTACTCAATAGGGTCTACCTATGGACCAATTTTCGTTTGATTCCGCCGGTTACTTCCTGAGATATAGCAGTCACCCCCGCGCAGAACATGTGCGATTGCTCCACCCCCCTTTGAGATATTGACAAACAAATTGAATCAGCACCTGTACTCAGTAGGGTCTACCTATGGACCAATTTTCGTTTGATTCCGCCGGTTACTTCCTGAGATATAGCAATCACCCCCGCGCAGAACACGTGCGATTGCTCCACCCCCCTTGGAGGAATTCGCTAAAAAAAGTCAGGTGCACCAGTTCACATGGTGGTACATATGTGCAAAAATTTTTGTTCGATTTCATTCAGTAGTTTTTGCTCTAGCGCGGCCACAAAAACTGGTCACACACATACAGACTCACACACACAGACAGACATTTTCCAAAAATGGTCGAAATGGACTCAGAGCACCTCAAAACGTGCAAATCCGTCAAAATTCGACATTCGAAAATTTTCACGAAACCAATACTTTCTTCTATATATTAGATATAGAAGAAAGTAAAAACACGCGTAAACGTGCCCCGTTCTACCCTACTTTACTGGACAAGACAACAACAACACTGGTGTCGCGGGTGAGCGATATGGGTGATTCTACGATCAATGAGTTTTTTGTGTCCCAAAAGAAAAAATAATCTGTTTAATTTCGCACTCATTATACAACTAGTCGCCGCTATTTTTACTTTCTTCTATATCTAATATATAGAAGAAAGTATTGGTTTCGTGAAAATTTTCAAATGTCGAATTTTGACGGATTTGCACGTTTTGAGGTGCGCTGAGTCCATTTCGACCATTTTTGGAAAATGTCTGTCTGTGTGTCTGTGTGTGTGTCTGTGTGTGTGTGAGTCTGTATGTGTGTGACCAGTTTTTGTGGCCGCGCTAGAGCAAAAACTACTGAATGAAATCAAACAAAAATTTTTGCACATATGTACCACCATGTGAACTGGTGCACCTGACTTTGTTTAGCGAATTCCTCCAAGGGGGGTGGAGCAATCGCACGTGTTCTGCGCGGGGGTGATTGCTATATCTCAGGAAGAAACCGGCGGAATCAAACGAAAATTGGTCCATAGGTAGACCCTACTGAGTACAGGTGCTGATTTAATTTGTTTGTCAATATCTCGAAGAGGGGTGGAGCAATCGCACGTGTTCTGCGCGGGGGTGACTGCTATATCTCAGGAAGTAACCGGCGGAATCAAAGGAAAATTGGTCCATAGGTAGACCCTACTGAGTACAGGTGCTGATTTAATTTGTTTGTCGATATCTTGAAGGGGGGTGGAGCAATCGCACGTGTTCTGCGCGAGGGTGACTGCTATATCTCAGGAAGTAACCGGCGGAATCAAACGAAAATTGGTCCATAGGTAGACCCTATAGAGTACAGGTGCTGATTCAATTTGTGTGTCAATATCTCAAAGGGGGGTGGAGCAATCGCACGTGTTCTGCGCGGAGGTGATTGCTATATCTCAGGAAGTAACAGGCGGAATCGAACGAAAATTTGTCCATAGGTAGACCCTATTGAGTACAAGTACTGATTCAATTTGTGTGTCAATATCTCAAAGGGGGGTGGAGCAATCAAAAGTGCTTATTTTGTCACTGCACCTACTGTATCTCGGGAAATATTGCTGCGATTTGAATGAAATTTGGAATAACACTAACCCAATATGGAAGCAAGCATCGTTTAAATTTTGACGCCAATCGCCCCAGGGGGAATGTGGGGTGATTTTTGCGCTTAGTCAACAATGCGAAAAATTAATTCATTAAAAAATCGCTTTCACGCTATTTAATTATCAAAACAGCTGAAAACTTTCAATGATTTGAAAATTTTAACTGTTGCCAATTTCTTTTTACTAACAAATAAAATGTTTGCAATTAATCTAAACAAGGCTTTTGCAATGATTTCCGATTTCGCTCATTGATTCTGCATTTGCAGGGTTATGACGATTATTGGGAAATTGTAGCTGTCTCCAATTACTCGGGCGAGTACGTATTTTATTTTGTAACCGGAATTCATAAGATAGATATAGAAGAAAGTTTCGTGACGGCCACGACAGCTAGTTATGATTGTAGTGGTAAGGGCCAGACGAAATTCCAATTTTTGGGGGGTTTATCGATACCAGGGGAAAATGGGTTGCCAGGGGAGTGGTACTATTGGCAGAATTCTGGTCTGATTTACTATTATTTCACTTATTTTTTGGTGTAAAACCAGAGTATGGACTTATTTCTATAAGACCTGCATTAAAAAAAATTTCGCGATGTAATAAAATTAAAAAAATAATAATAAATTTTGAAAGCACATGTTGCACACATTGCGCACCGCAGATCCTAAATGAAAATACTTCCCGCATTATTTACGTTCATTAAAATGGCATTCACAGGGGCAATTAAAGTTGAAAATGAAATTTATCATTAACACAGTTTTAATGTATATTTACCTTTTTGAGGAACAAAACACCCATGGGAGTGACGCCAGAGAAGTGACAAAATCACACATTACCTACAAAAACAGCACCACGCGTTCTTCTTACCAAAACTTCACGTAATCTGTCTGCACACAATAAGCATTATATTATACATACGCACATTTAGGTAACGATTAAATATGAAAACTTATACTTATCAGGGAAAATACTACAGCGGCTGGCGCCTTTACTCCGTATTACACTGGTTATTCGCAGTCAAGGTCATCCTTCTGCATTTTTACTTTCTTCTATATCTAATATATAGAAGAAAGTATTGGTTTCGTGAAAATTTTCGAATGTCGAATTTTGACGGATTTGCACGTTTTGAGGTGCGCTGAGTCCATTTCGACCATTTTTGGAAAATGTCTGTCTGTCTGTGTGAGTCTGTATGTGTGTGACCAGTTTTTGTGGCCGCGCTAGAGCAAAAACTACTGAATGAAATCGAACAAAAATTTTTGCACATATGTACCACCATGTGAACTGGTGCACCTGACTTTTTTTAGCGAATTTCTCCAAGGGGGGTGGAGCAATCGCACGTGTTCTGCGCGGGGGTGATTGCTATATCTCAGGAAGTAACCGGCGGAATCAAACGAAAATTGGTCCATAGGTAGACCCTACTGAGTACAGGTGCTGATTCAATTTGTTTGTCAATATCTCCAAGGGGGGTGGAGCAATCGCACGTGTTCTGCGCGGGGGTGATTGCTATATCTCAGGAAGTAACCGGCGGAATCAAACGAAAATTGGTCCATAGGTAGACCCTATTGAGTACAGGTGCTGATTCAATTTGTGTGTCAATATCTCAAAGGGGGTGGAGCAATCAAAAGTGCTTATTTTGTCATTGCACCTCCTGTATCTCGGGAAATATTGCTGCGATTTGAATGAAATTTGGAATAACACTAACCCAATATGGAAGCAAGCATCGATTAAATTTTGGCGCCAATCGCCCCAGGGGGAGGGTGGGGTGATTTTTGCGCTTAGTCAACAATGCGAAAAATTAATTCATTAAAAAATCGCTTTCACGCTATTTAATTATCAAAACAGCTGAAAACTTTCAATGATTTGAAATTTTTAACTGTTGCCGATTTCTTTTTACTAACAAATAAAATGTTTGCAATTTATCTAAACAAGGCTTTTGCAATGATTTCCAATTTCGCTCATTGATTCTGCATTTGCAGGGTTATTACGATAATTGGGAAATTGGAGCTGTCTCCAATTACTCGGGCGAGTACGTATTTTATTTTGTAACCGGAATTCATAAGATAGATATAGAAGAAAGTTTCGTGACGGCCACGACAGCTAGTTATGTTAAATTTCAGTCTTTGAAATTTGCCAGGTCAGGGTGACACTGTTGATATGGAAAGTCAAAAAGTGTGTTTTTTAATAATATTAATATATATATTTTTCAATACTTACTGAAAAAATATGTTTCAATGTTTATGTACGTGTATGTAAAAAACACTAAGTTTGCAAAAATTAAACGTAACAAACTGGCTGTCATGAACTCTAAAAATTTAGGCTTAGCGTAAACCTTAATTTCTGATGTCAATAGCAAAGCAACAAACAGTTTTGCTTTTTAAACTTTCATACTTTGCATTTCCTCATAGATATGCATGATTCACCCTAATAAAAATTTTCATTGAAATCTGTGACATGTCTTGCAACAGCCGATTTGCTCATTTTGCGTGGAATGACCCAAGAGTCACATATAGAAATTCTGAAGAAAATAAAAAATCAATTGTAACCATAAGAAAGACATCAATTAGGCTGATTATCTGCGATCCTCATCAGCTCCCTGACCTCTCAGACCCAGATAAATCAGGCAGTCATTTAAAAAAAAATTTAAGGATCAGTTGCCCTCCAAATGGCCCCCCCCCCCTCCAAATGATGGACCTGCTTCCTTTCCACAAATGAAGTAGTTTGGACTTTCGATAACACTAAATTTGAAAACGATAATTGAATAGACAGCCGAGCCGTGTCTTGTCGTAAATTTAAATAAGGCAACACTTGTTCTTCTTGGTGCAAGTTTTGCCTTATTTAGATTTACCACTAGGCACGACTGTCTACTCAATTATCGTTTTCAAATATGGTATAACTTGTTCTTGGTGTATTTACGATTTTACAGTTTTTAATATTCCTTTTTACTTTCTTCTATATCTAATAAAAAGAAGAAAGTATTGGATTCGTGAAAATTTTCGAATGTCGAATTTTGACGGAATTGCACGTTTTGAGGTGCGCTGAGTCCATTTCGACCATTTTTGGAAAATGTCTGTCTGTGTGTGTGTGAGTCTGTATGTGTGTGACCAGTTTTTGTGGCCGCGCTAGAGCAAAAACTACTGCATGAAATCGAACAAAAATTTTTGCACATATGTACCACCATGTAAACTGGTGCACCTGACTTTTTTAACGAATTCCTCCAAGGGAGGTGGAGCAATCGCACGTGTTCTGCGCGGGGGTGATTGCTATATCTCAGGAAATAACCAGCGGAATCAAACGAAAATTGGTTCATAGGTAGACCCTACTGAGTACATGTGCTGATTTAATTTGTTTGTCAATATCTCGAAGGTGGGTGGAGCAATCGCACGTGTTCTGCGCGAGGGTGATTGCTATATCTCAGAAAGTAACCGGCGGAATCAAACGAAAATTGGTCCATAGGTAGACCCTATTGAGTACAGGTGCTGATTCAATTTGTTTGTCAATATCTCGAAGGGGGGTGGAGCAATCAAAAGTGCTTATTTTGTCATTGCACCTACTGTATCTCGGGAAATATTGCTGCGATTTGAATGAAATTTGGAATAACACTAACACAATATGGAAACAAGCATCGAATAAATTTTGGCGCCAATCGCCCCAGGGGGAGGGTGGGGTGTTTTTTGCGCTTAGTCAACAATGCGAAAAATTAATTCATTAAAAAATCGCTTTCACGCTATTTAATTAGCAAAACATCTGAAAACTTTCAATGATTTGAAATTTTTAACTGTTGCCAATTTCTTTTTACTAACAAATAAAATGTTTGCAATTTATCTAAACAAGACTTTTGCAATGATTTCCAATTTTGCTCATTGATTCTGCATTTGCAGGGTTATTACGATAATTGGGAAATTGGAGCTGTTTCCAATTATTCGGGCGAGTACGTATTTTATTTTGTAACTGGAATTCGTAAGATAGATATAGAAGAAAGTTTCGTGACGGCCACGACAGCTAGTTGTATTTGAATTTTATATTTATACATTTTGCTCTTTGCATTTTATGCATTTATATGTTAACTTTTTACATTTTACCTTTTTACATTTTATACATTATTTCTTGTTCTCTCTTACTATAATGCATTTTTTACGCTTTACTTTTTCTGCACCTCTCTCCATGAGTATGTGTTGATTGTGTGCAATGTGCATGCATACTCGAGTCAATGAACTTTGTAATACACCGCCAACTCGACCATTTCGATCCATGGACAGCTGTTTCGGGCTTATTCTGCTCTCATCAGCATGGAATACGAAAGTAGTTGAGTTGGAGGCAAAAATCCTCATGTATCTTATAACCTTGCGCTCTGTCTAAAAAATTTACTAGTTGTACCGTACTAAGTGTGGTCGCTCGCTAGTATTCTAATTTCACATTAGCTACCAGTTTTTTTTTGGCTCTCTTTGCTATATATGAGGATTTTTGCCTCCAACTCGACTACTTTCGTATTCCATGCTGATGAGAGCAGAATAAGCTCGAAACAGCTGTCCATGGATCGAAATGGTCGAGTTGGCGGTGTATTGCATGTTTCTGCCTTAGCCCTTGCTTAGGGGCGGTTACTCACTGCTATATATCAATGAGCTTTGTTCAAGAGCTTCTGCTAGAAATTTAAAAAAAAATGTTCTTCTTGGTGCTGTAGGGGCATAGGATACTGCAATTGCAATTTCGCTTACACTGGGACTTTTCTTCCTCTAAAAAAAATCAAGAGCTCCACTTCCCCACTTCCACTCCATTCCCCACAACCCTCACGTCTTCGTCATTGACTCACCAGGCTGATGAGCCGCTTGAGCAACGTCCCTCAACATCGCTCAACAATGGGACAGACCATCCAGAGAACAATATCGACTCTCCCTTTCTCTCGGCCCGTTTAAAGAAAGTTAATCTTGC
>JAXGGA010007568.1:0-61856 GCA_038373865.1 Uloborus plumipes
ATTGCCTTTTAACAGGGAAGCTTTTGAAGAACGTTATTCATAAAAATTAAGCTTCGGAAGCAAAAATACGTTTAGTTAAAAAGCCGACTTCAAGCGCGTAATTGTAGTATACTGTACAGTTTAGCAGATAAAGTTCTTTTTTATCCGTACATAAAACAAAAGTGTTTTTCTAGAACTAGTGAAGTTTTATCATGATTATACTATTCTTTTACGTTTCCTCAAAGAAATTGTTAATAAAACTCGATCTTTTAGGATAGTAAGTATTAATAACAGTTTTCGGGATAATTACTTGCCTTTTATAAGTTGATTAAAAAAAAGAACGTTTGTTTATGAAACTACCTAATTATTTATCATTATATTGTTTCGGACTAGAGGATTACGATCATGAATATCAACATAAATACTAATGATTAGAAAAAAAAGTAAATAACATTTTCAACTTTTACTCCAAGTTATGTTTTGTAATATCAGTTTAGGACTGAACTACATGTTAGTTTTGTTTTAAGACCACTTTCTTACTGAAGAGCTTAGTGGAAGCTTATTGGCGCACTTAGTAAGCACTTAGAGTTTAGTACTAGAGCCCAAATTACTTCATAAAAGAGCAAAACGGAAAATATCGCCTTCAAAGTTTCTAGATTGCCGTTCTCCTTTGTTTCTCGCAACCAATGTTTTCAATTATTACAATGTTTTAGGGAGGTTATAAAAATATTATTAAGGTGGGGTGTTCCTATTTAGTCAACCTCGAACAAGAAGGCCACCCCCCCCTCTCCCCATTTTTTTAAAAAAATTCTCTGGATTGTGATTTTATCGTCATCAGACAGGCTAACGGATTATCAACAAGCAGTTTGTTATCAATAACAAAAAGTGTACCAATAGTTATTCAATAGTCTTATCAAAACCTCCTGATCATATTTTACAGTAAATTTTGTTTCTTCATGGTTTACTGTAGTGTACTAATATCAAAAAGTTGTTATTTGATCTAGAAAGCTCAATTTATGTAGTTGGCGAATTCAAAAAGAAAAAAATCCGTTGTGAACCATAATTTTTTCATGTAATTTTATAGCCATAAAAAAGTATTTTAGCGTAGTAAAGTCTTGATTGGCATTATTAGGACTCCGGTATCCTTATTTAGACACCGAAGGATCGGGTGGATAAATGACCATGTTTGCGCTTATGTTGCACATTTTTTTACGCATTGTGTGCAGCATGCCCTGTCCAAAAAAAAGTGCCTGAATGTCACAAGTGATCTTTTTTTTGTTTAACACTGAAGAAAATATGGAATTTTGAATAATGCTTTGGGTTTCTTCAAAAATGGTGTAATGTATTTTATAATGATGGCAAAGACTTTTTTCCTTCTAAGTGAAATTAGAAGTGACACAAATGATAATACTGATGCATGATTTTAATGCTTTAATGTAGCAACTCACTACTTTTATAACTCTTTAAATTATTTCTGTCATAAAATACAAACTGCCCTGTTGTTATTGATAAAAATGACCAACAAATTACGTCTCAAAAATGGATAAACAACAAACGTATTTTTTAATTTTTAGTAAAAGTGTTTTTTTAACACATTTACACAAACTGGATTTTAGAGTAATTAAAAAAAAAATCGGATTTTTTAACATTCACTTCAGTGAGCAATCTATGTTCTTGGATTAATGAAAATTAAATCATAAATGAACTTGAAATAGTTTTTAATAAATATTGCGGCATATAAAGCAATAACTCATACTCTTCTGGCAATTTTTAATCATAAACTACAACTTTTAATAAAAGTGCCCAACAAGAAAGCAATGTTGTAACTTGATTGGTACAAGAAGTCAAATAATATTGTCCTTGCTTTATATATAGGCAATTATAGTTCTATCAACATATTAATCGAATAATCGGAATCATTCATTCTTTATTTTTATATTTGCCCTCATGAAGACTTTAATGAAACAATGTTGAATCAATATTTTCCCCATTTATTGTTCAATCATTAATCAGAATTATGATGAGATAAAAACCTTTGTAAATGTCTTAACAATAGCTATAATTGTAGTAATATTTTTATCGTATTTAGCTCTTTTTTTCTGCTTGATTAAACCAATTTACTATTACAATAATTTCATAATTTAAGGATTGCTGTTTTTCTGATTGTGTTTTATTATTTTGATGCTTTTTATGCTATTTTATTTTGGAGCCGCATTAAGTAATAAATCCCTTATGACTTTAAATGCAATTTGGTGTGAGACGTGTCTCACATTCCAGAAGGAAATTTATATGATATTCAGTTATTAGGGGGACTGGAAAGTAATGCCGTTTTTTTCCAAACAGACCAATCGTTAAAAGTTTTTATTTTAACTCAACGATGAAATTATCCTCGTTATCAATGGTCTTTTGCCATGTAGTAATAAATTTTGAATCCAATGTATGTAAGAAAATTGACATTTGGAGAAAAATATCTTGAAATGGCATCTTGGATACAAGCCAAATTAAAAATTTATTTTTTGCAATAGAAAATGTTTTGTGATCGGAAGAAAGGGAAGTCCGACTGCTTCATCCATAATACTCACCTGACATTGTGCCATCTGATTTCCTTTTATTGGGATCCACAAATTAAAAAAGAAAAAAAGCCTTCAATATGATTGGCTTGTATCCAAGACGTCATTTCTAGATGTTACTCCAAAAATCAACATTTTCTTTTTTGTCTCGGATAAAGAATTTGCTACTATATGACAAAAAGACCTTGATTGTGGATTTAAAGTAAAACTTAAAACAATAAATTTGTTATTTTTTTTACTTTCATAACAAAGCCGCTTTAAGTCAGGCAGATGTGAACTCACTTCACTCCTCGAGGGCCACAGTACCTGTCATTGTTGTGACTTAACCTGATACGCCATCCTCGAGGCTTTTTATTTAACAATTACAACAATTACAATATCTAATTTTCACAAAAACATAAGACGATTACAACGAATAGTAACACGAAGCATAAAAAATTTACATAATGACACAAAGACATAACATAATTGAAATATATAATTACATGAAGTTAGCAGTTCGCACTTTCTCATTAAAAACAGAGTTACACAGAACTTTATATAAGCAGTTGTACAGGTAGACGAGGAGAATGTGATAGAGAACTTTGAGTATATGTTGAATAATTTAAACTATGACATTTGCTCCATATAGTCGGAGTTAAAAATACTAAAACACTGTGGTTGAGGCCAGTAGAACATTTTACAGTGGAATGTTGCAAATATTTGCAAGCACATAATATACAGGAAGTGGGGGAAAAAGGGGGGGGCAGTACATGAAGACGGGCCGATCCAAATTAAGATGTGAACTCAGGGCGCGTGATCGGAAGGGTGTAAGTTTTGCATTTTACCCTACCAAAAATGTAATGTACACGAAGAGCGCTGGTCTATTTAACAGCACAATAACGGCGAAAATCCATCAGTAATACCACAACGATAAGTACGCTACCATGTCCTCCATTGCTCTGTTTTCTATTCGTCCGATAAATGGTTCGTATACCCTCGCTCTTCTTCATAATAAGTGTTTGTTGTTGTTGTTGTTTCTGAAACCACTAGGGTACCCGAGCTCGAGTAGACACATCTACTTTATTTTAAGGTGGAATGTATACGGCTTCCGTTTTTACGAGCACCATTAAGGTGGAAGTTCGATTTAGCTCAACACACATGCCATGAGACCCTTTTATACGGGAAGCAGACATTTTGAGGCATTTACCTTATGAACATAGCTTAATTCTTGCGGTTTTACTTCATTAAACTGTCTTCTTTCATCATAAAAAAAAACTTGCATTTAATAAAATTTCTGCAATAATGTTACACTTTAAATGTATCTTAAGCACGAAAATAAGGCACACGGAAGCACAAATGAAAGAAAAATCTTAAATTATAAATGTCCTTAAAAAAAAAAAAACAGCTTCCTCTATTGTGTTTGTTAAGAGTTTTAAATATTGTTCAAATATTTAATAATTACGTATATCGTTATGAATTTTATAAATATTTCTTTTATACACTTTTAAAGCATACCTTGCAAATTCTACAACATATATATTGAGAGAAGTCACCCATAAAAAGTATAGGAAAATCCCTTTTAGATAAATTGATATGGAACATCCATGACATATTTTTACTTTCTCATCACATTTTAGAATTTATTTATTTGAAAAGAATGCACATAAATTCTTGTTTCAAAAGGGAGTTGTCAAAACAAATATCTTTTTCAATAAGAAAACCTTTTAAGAGTGTTTTTGTTTCCTGTCATGCATTCATATTCTTCAGAACTAACTGGTGTTAAAACTTGCAAGTTTACACTTCTCTATCCCACACGCCTCGTGTTGTGTCAGGAGAATAAAATCACAAAGGGTGTGAATAAAAGTAAAACAAACAAGTCTGGGCGAGTTTAATAAAAGCTTGATGGTAGCTGACATTTTGTTTCGTTGTTTGTCGTTGAATATATGTGTTTCTCCTCATACTATTTTCTAATTTAGCATTTTATCTCGGTTTGGTTGGGAAAAAGAGAATTAAACTTGGAAAAGTTTTCTAATTTTCAGCTTCAAATTGCACGTTCTTTTCGACGCAAGATTTTGTTTCTATTAAACTGAGCCTGTGTAGTTAGAAACTACTAGAGCCTGAGTAATATTTGCACTAAAAACTTAAAAGTGCACATACGGGTACAAGTATGCACTAACAATACTGAAAATATGGCTACAATGAAAAAATATACACTAATAATTCTGAAAAATAAATACTAATAAAAAAAGACTGGCATTTATTCTCTTGAAATTTGTGGTTTCGGTGATAAATATGTATCAAAACAATAATGTATACAAATAATGGAATGCGTATTAAATACTTTTTGGCATTTACTATATTTTTTTTGTGAGATGAGTTAAAATAACAGAAACAAGTTCCTCTACTAGTGGTTTTTGGGGAACTATAAACCCCCCCAAAATAGCTCGGTTGAACTTAAAATTTTTGGAGAGGACAGAGTTACCTAGAGTTAAAATTCACGTTCCCAAAATTTCAAATTATATATTTTCCATTTCCTTAATTGAAAAAAATGTTCAGCATGTATTACTGATGTCCAAATTAGTTCTTATGGTCTACCTAATACTCTTTAAATTTGGGAAGAAAAAATTTCAAGGACTTCAGTGCCGATTAAACAAATATTTACAGTGCTATACTACTATATGCTACAGTGCAATACTATAGACGTTTCGGGCAATAAAAGAGGAATTGTGACTACCAAACAACTAGACTTCCTACCTTAGTAATCATTTAATTCTGTAATCACATTTCACTTAATAAAATAATTTTATTTCGTCGCCATTTCGTAAAGAAAAAGACTTCAAATTATTTGCATCAAAGTTTCATCAGTTAACTTGATACTCTTTTATCTAGTTAATCAGCTACAGATATACATGGCAACACTGATATCTTTAAAAAAAACTTTAATAGTTTTCCTTTGATGGAAACATTTGTTGGAATATTAATGCCTTTTCTTTCATTGATTCTTTTTAATGACAATCATTGATACTACTCGTCATGCGCAATATCGTAAGCAATTAACCTTAAATGACGCGTCAATAAGAGTTTGATTCTGATTGCATGATTTAGGCTTTTACTTTTCCTCTAAGGAAAATAAAACGTGAATTATCGTTTTTCTCCGCTCAAACTGATAGATATATCATTTTAAAACGTAAGGGCAGCTATCTCTGTAATTAAAATAAATCGATAGTTTAATCTTCTGAATCGATTGAAAATTTCATTCGATGAAAATTTGTTCCAGCGAGCAAAAATGTGTTTCATTACTGAATGTACCATCTAAAAAGATACTGTGGATATAGTTATCATGTAAACAGATCAAGCTACATTAGATTTTCAAAGTAAGTTCAATTAATTTTCCATTTAAAACAGTTTTCCAGTAATTAAAATATAATACGTTGATATTAGACAGATTTCCCTTTTATATTATGTAGTTTGTTGACTTTACACTTATGAAATCATGCGTTCAACTTTTTGAGTTATTTAAAATATACTCGTAGTTTACCAGTTTATTGTGTTAAAACTTTGACCATATTTTTCTTAAAGTCCCCCCCCCCCCCTAAAAGTATAATGTGCAGCTCTTAAGTTTCTTAAGAGAAAAAGATCACGAAACTCATGGATGCCAGACTAACCAATACTAAAGAGAGTATGCTTTTGAATATTGATGATGACTTCTGCAAATATCTTCATTTTCCGTAATGCATCAGATTTTAAAAGTGAAGAAAATGTAATACTCATTATATTTTGGATAGAAAACAATTTATATGGAAGACTATCTGCGATATCTTTCAAAAATCTTTCTAAAATAAGTTATTTTGAATCAAATTTTGACCAGGCACGATAATAAAACATCCAGACGTTAATTTATGAGTAGAACAAATTGTTACAAAAGCTAGTTAAATAATTTTAGGTTAAGCTATTTTTTGACTAAAGTTTCAAAATTTTAATAAGTAGGGAATACCTTTGTAGATATTGATTTTTTGCTTAGTTTGAGTTAAAACTTGGTGTTTAGAAATTATATTTTCTTCTTGGCATTAAAAAAAGTTATTTTTGCTTGGGAAAAGAAACACCAGCTATGATGATTTTTTTTTATATTCTTGAATTCCAACAATGTTAATTCCGTTAGTGAGTGTTTGCATTTTATAAATTTGTTCGCAAGTTTAAGTGCTCTCTATTCTGCAAAATTATCGTTTTAAGAAATATTTCAAAGCAATTTTTTGTCAGCTTTTGTCTATCAGCTCTCAAGCCTTATGAGTACATTCGTCTATTAAACTGAGCCTGTGTAGTTAGAAACTACTAGAGCCTGTAATATTTGCACTAAAAACTTAAAAGTGCACATACGGACGGTACAAGTATGCACTAACAATACTGAAAATATGGCTACAATGAAAAAATATACACTAATAATTCTGAAAAATAAATAATAATAAAAAAATACTGGCATTTTTTCTCTTGAAATTTGTGGTTTCGGTGATAAATATGTATCAAAACAATAATGTATACAACTAATGAAATGCGTATTAAATATTTTTTGGCATTTACTATATTTTTTTTTGTAAGATGAGTTAAAATAACAGAAACAAGTTCCTTTACTAGTGGTTTTTGGGGAACTATAAACCCCCCCAAAATAGCTCGGTTGAACTTAAAATTTTTGGAGAGGACAGTGTTACCTAGAGTTAAAATTCGCGTTCCCAAAATTTCAAATTATATATTTTCCATTTCCTTAATTGAAAAAAATGTTTCAGCATGTATTACTGATGTCCAAATTAGTTCTTATGGTCTACCTGATACTCTTTAAATTTAGGAAGAAAAAATTTCAAGGACTTCAGTGCCGATTAAACAAATATTTACAGTGCTATACTACTATATGCTACAGTGCAATACTACAGACGTTTCGGGGCAATAAAAGAGGAATTGTAACTACCTAACAACTAGACTTCCTACCTTAGTAATCAATTAATTCTGTAACCACATTTCACTTAATAAAATAATTTAATATTTGAGTGAATTTGAAATAATTTTATAATAATAAAATAATTTTTTAATTCAACTAATCAGATAGCTATACTTTCATTTCTTACCATTATCGTCCTGTTTGCTTGTTTTTCAATAAGCAAAGCAGTTGACGCATTATAGGAACATTTAACTTAACCATTTATTTTAAAGCTCTTTACCAAAACTCGTTGGTATCAAAAGCAATGAAAAATAAAACTTCTAACAATATGTATTGTTTTTATTCATAAAAAAAAGAAAAACATGCTTTAAATTACTATACATTTTCACCGTCTTTTCTATGCAAAATTTACTCTAACAGCCAGAACGTTCTATTGTAGCTTCCATGCCTCAACAAATGCTCTACGATTGTTCATTTCCAAGTAACTAACAGCAGCAGTGAAAACTGACGCGTTGTCCCGATCAGAGTTATTGATAGAGTTGCTGGAGTACATATAATTTGCATATACACTGCTGCTCTAATTACAACTCCATCCTTCATGTCCTATGTAAGGTGCTAATTTCAAAGCTTTTGAGCATTTCCTTCGGGCTGTTGCACTTTGAATAATTATTACTGCATTATATCAACAATATATAAATGAATGTACAGTTGTAGTAAATATTAATAAAAAGATGACATTTCATGATATTTTGAAGATGTGACTGAAAGTTTGAGAAGCAGATTGGTCTGCAAAGCTGATTCCATGACTTTAAAACTAGGAGTCCTAGAACTTTAGAATAAAGAAGATCTTCAAAATAGAGCAATACATTTTTAACAGTGCTTCATAGTAGAAATTCTGTTGTTATTTTTTTGGTACATGAGATATTTTATTCGGTGCGTGAATGTAATAAAATAGAAAATTATTCTGCTCAATCTTTATTTTCCCATTGGTTTATAATTTTCGTATTAGTATTCAGATAATTCGGTTTGTTCGCTCCTGTTCGCGTTGCTTTTGTTGGATGTTTGTGCATCTATCAGCTCACATTTTTACATTGAAAAAGGCGTTCCTTGTAACGCCGAAACACGTGCCTGCAGTATTCCTGCACATTTGTGCTTTTCTGTGCTTTTAGAAAAAATAGTTTATGATTTTTGATGAAGAATTTCTCAGAAACACTTTAGATTTAAAAAATAAATTAATAAAATATGTTCAATATGCATAAGAAACGCAATTTTTTTCCATTATCAGAATGTCCACTGTCATTGCTAAATAATATTCACCTTCACAAGTGCAAAAATTTCGTAATTTAGCGAGTTTCGCAACTATAGACATGTAATTAAATTAATTATAACCATTTTCTATTTAACTACCAACGTCGAATAGTTTTCTTGGTTTAAAAAGACAAAAAAAAATATTTATTTTACAATTGCTTGTTTTTGCTCGAAACGTAACTTATGAGCGAAGAGAAATTTTCTCAAGACTCTCTAACAGTGTATTGAGCCCTCATTTTTACTTATGAGGTATTTCCTCTAAAGCCTTTAAATAGCTTTTTTTTCGGACAATTTGTGTTTTATTTGCATTTGTCTCACATTTGTTCATATTTTATCTCATATTTTACAGTCAGTTTTCATTTTAGTAGAAGTAAGTTTATTTTTTACAGTTTAATGTATATTGGCTTGAATAATGCTGAGGGCAACGTTACGGTAGTGTGGTAGAAGCAAATTTTCGGAAATCTCTTCACCATATTCGTTCCAGAAATTAGATTCAAATGCAAAAAATCCACCAAATGAACAAATAAGATCATTGAAAAATCGATTAATACTGTCTGTCCATGAAAACCGCTACTAGCACTCGCGAACAGTTCCACCTAAAAAGAGTAGACGGGTTGTGGGTGATAACTTTCCGAAGTTTGCAATTTTGAAACTTCCATTTGCTATATCCTTTTGACATAATCAACCGAGCTATGTATTTGAAATTGGCATCATTCCACGTTGTTTGATACCGCTCAAAATGCTTCTTATTATTCTTCCCCTTATTGTTTTCTTACTCATCACCCCTATTTTGGTTTGATCAGAGAAGACATGGCCCATGCGTATATGCGTGGAAGGTTTTACCTAAGGAGATCACACAGTATTTAAAATAATTCGCCAAACAAACAACCAAGCAGTTAAATAAATTTGGCTGTTATTAGTTTCAAAATTCTGAGCGAAACTTTTTACGATAGTTGATTAACATAGCGGTGATCTTTATTGCCTCGCACGCAAATATTAAAACACAGATCGTAAAATGCGGAATAAGTAGACAGTCCCCAAGGAGTTGCTCCCTTGCTGTTTTATGTCTTTCATTGGACTCACCGGGCACGCGGTATCTGTCAAAAGCGAATCATTCGAGTTTGAGTAAGAATAGCTCCGACAAATTGATGGCCACTGCTTCTAAAAGGAAAAAAAAAAAAAAAAAAAAGGAAAACAAGCGTATTTCGTCGACTGCAGAAAAAAGAGCCTGAATATTTATTCAGTTCTAGTTTGAGGAAATTGATTAATTTTTATGATCAGTAGCATGTATTCTACAGTTGAGTTTTATTTCCCAGAATTTTTTTTTTTGTTACAGTCGTCAATGATTTTTTTTTTCGTCAGCGATTACATTGATTTTATTATAAGTTAAACGAAAATTCTGAGGTTGAAAATACTTCTTTCAGCTTTTCATCATTGATTATTGCAGTATAATTATCCAAAAAAAAAATATATATATATATATATATATGAGCCTTTACGAATTAAAAAAAAAATAATAATTACTTATATCAATAACAATGTTTTTTTTTTTTTTTGGTGCATTTTCATTGCCCTTTGAATTGTAACTAACAAATTTTAAATATGAAAATTTCAACTTTTAGTTTGTTTGAAATTTTTCATTTAATAAAATTCTAATAATGACAAATGAAATTCAATAAATTAAACTCATAATTTTAATTTCCCCGGATGCAAGAAAATTGTAACTGAAAACATGGTATGTGCGAAAGAACTATTTTCTCAAAGACCGCAACCATGATTTTAAAAATCAAAAGAAAATACGAATTATATTTACCTTAAATCAAAGTTTTATTATAACTTTTGACTGTCTCAAGTTGAAAAAGATGATCTTGCCCTGAACTACACCTTTTGCGTTGAAAAAAGCGCTCCACTAGGCTGTATTTTTTTTTTCAAATTCTACGTTTCGGATAATGTTTAATTTATTTTTATTGTTCTGAAAAAGTTATTTATTTTTTAATAGCAAAATGTTTTTGAAAAAAATTAAGCAAAATGTTTTAAGTAACTAATAATAATGAAATGAATAATATTTCTAGAATATTTTTTTTGACATTGCAATTATGAGAGTACTGAAAATCTGTTGTTAATTTTTATAACGATTTCATTTATTTCTAATCCTTTTTACTAAAGTAAAAACAACTGGTAACTTTCATTTGAAGTACTTAGCTATTGAAACAATAAGTAAGCATGACTTTAGGGAAAAAACAAAACATTAGAAAAAAAAGGAATGGTTAACAAAAGTTTCTTCCTTTATTCATGTTTTATGAGGACTTTAGTTTACTTGTGCAAATTACAAGAAAACTTGAAAGTATTTCCCATGGATCAGCTAAAAGAACAGCAATTTCCCCGAGAAAACGTCTTGAGTTACCCCTCGTGATCCATAAATTTTGTTCTTTGGATTGCAAATTGAAGAAGAAAAAGACAATTTAGATTTTTTGGAGGTTTCTGTAGTTGAAAAACCGAGGTAAAATAATATAAGGAAAAAAAGTTTTCATGTTTTGTTAGTTGGAAGTATCGCGTGCTTAAAGTAAGTTGCTGTAGAACAAAATAAAAGGAATGTATGAAAAAGAATCTTTCTGCACATATTTAAGTTTATTATTGTTTGCTAAAGTTGGTATCGCAGAGTAACTAAGATAGTGTATATTATTTGATTTATGCACTTAAGTAAGCGATATTTATACATTTCAAGTATTAGTATCGTAGAGTTACTAAGATAATGTATACTATTTGATCTCGGCGCTAAAAAAGCGATATTTATATTTTTGAAGGAAGACTTAAAATATTTAAAATCGTAATCATAACTGAAGAAAACTTAGAAATGATTTTAAATGTTCATGTGCATATTTTTTGATTACTTAAAATCATAAATAAATGAAACGTTTTGTATAACACAAGGTAAGAATTATCAATTATTCAAATATAAAGCTGAACTTTTTGAATACGATTATTCGACTGAGTAAATCACTAGCATAGAAGTAAAGCTCAGTAATCAGCTTGTTAAAATTAAGCGATTAATATTTCTGCTCATATGTATAAAGATAGCATAAATTTGAATATATAAAGGGTAACATGTTGAATAAAAATTTAAATATATTTTTTTAAATGGGCAGCCTCAGAGTTAGAACTTAGTTTTAGAGCTGTAACGTGTGGGAAAGTTACCGTAAAATGGGGTGTATAGGAACAGCGGGGTCAATCGGAACAAAACTTCCCGACCGTACAAAGAAATTCTTCATAAATAAACTATTAGGTATTTTTCGCTTTGAATTTTTTTTTAGAAAGGCAAGATCATAGGAAGTAGGAAAAAATTACTTTTGTCAATCTGGCAACGTTACTGGCTAATAAGGAGGGCTGCACGTGGAATGCTAGAAAACATCACATTTTCATAGACTGCAAAACTTCATATGCAAGAACAAACCTTCTTATATTTAAAAGCTAAGAGTGGTATGTTTCAACTATACGTGTATCTGAACAACAGAATACCACATTAGAATTTACATTTTTTATAAATTATGTCATAAAAATGAAGAACTCTGAAAAATGCCATAGGAAAAAAAATGCGGGGGGAATCGGAACACTAAGTTCTGTTGTTCCAATTCAAACTTATTTGAAGGAAACTGATTGAAAAATCATGATTCTAATCCCAATTCTCCTAGTCAAGACAAGGACAAGGATTTATTTCTGTTTATCCCTTCTCGTGAGCAACTAGATCTTGGAATGACAAACAGTTGCAAATTTCAAAAGATTTTTTCTCCAGGAGATTTATTTTTACGCAAAAAACGAGGGGGGAAATCATATAGACTTTATGTAGTACAAGTTCAGCACACAGACAGTGATGAATAAGCGAAAAAATCTTTCAGGACAATCCAAGAAACCCAGAGATTTTAAGAAACTAAAGAAAAGGCAGAGTTCATTCCAGGAGATGTTATGAAAAAACTTAAGCCAAGTCACAATTGCTAGTTTTAAGGACTAGTACATATTTGTGGACGACATGAGTGACTTCCATTCATGTTAAATCTTAATATTTCAATTCAAAAGCATTTCTTAAAATTACTTTTAATTTTTCATAAGTTCAAAATTATTTTGAATTTTGACAAATTATAAACGTTTACTGGTATTGAAATTATACATTTATTTGACAGTAATTATCTGTTCTTATTCTCCCCCATCAATATTACTCATGTTTGTAAGACCTTTTACAGGTTAAATTGAAAAAAAATAAAAATTTTAACGTGTGTTCCGATTGACCCCTACCAGCGGGGTGATTCGGAACACCCATAATTTCCTATATATTTTAATAATAACTGTTCAAAATGTGTTGTCTTTGCTTGGAATATCAAAAGTAAAGTAAGACCGAAGTTTTTACCCAAAAAATCAAATTTTAAAAAAATCTTGTAACTGCTTTTTTTACAATCACTGCTGAAAAGTGTTCCGATTCACCCCATTTTACGGTAACAAACAGCAAACCTAATTGGGTCCACAAAAAAAGCATATCTTTACCTTTTAAAGAGTACTAAATGTTGGAAGCCAAGAGAAAACATATCTTCGTGTGAAAAATAAATAAACAAAAAAATACAGCCTTCCAGAACTCCCATGCAATAAACAAAATACACCAAGAAAAAAAAATCTTTTTAAAATACTTTGTAGTATGAAATGTTTATTTTTTTTTCTTAATATATTTTTGGTTTGTATGACATTTCGTGGTTGAAATAAATAATGAATAAAATATTTTCAATTAAAAACTTTTAAAACTTTTTAAAAGGAAAATCGGTGACGAATTCTCATTTAATGCATCTTGGTGCTAGATTTGGATTATTAATTGAGCACGAAAGGTTTTGTTTTGCATTTTCTGTGTTCTTTATTAATGTTGTTTGTAATTAGTTCTGATAAACAGATCACATATGATAAATTTTAATAACATGAAACAAATACATATCTTTGTGCTTAAAAATGAGAACACATTTTTCTTTATTTCATAATAAAACATGCTTACAAATTTTATTACTTTCATTATTATCATTTTGGGGTCCGTTGAAATTGTTTAAATGTCAGTACTTTAAAGGATATCTTATTTTTGCCTATATCTGACTTTTGTGTTTATTTTCTATTGTCGAAGTAAAATGCAAGCATCGTGCAATAAAGAAAGTTACCTTGCTTTGTTTTATGAATATTAAACCTAATTAATGAGATTTTATGCTCATGCTCATAAATTAACAGGACTTCAGAATTTTCCTAAATACAATGTCATATGTCTTCAAGAATAACAAGCTGCTATTTGAAGCTTAAATTAGCTACATTATGCCACTCATCAGATATCTTAATAGCAGTCAGTAAATTGCTTGAACGGAGTTGTTGAGTTGTAACAATGTGACTTGTAACAATTGCAAGAACTTTATAGTGCCATAACCGAATAAATAATGACTCAAATGAGATATAAAGATGAATTTTTTACGTGACTGCGTGACCAAATTTTAGGGTATTTTAAATGAGGGTTCTCGCTGATAGAACCGTAGAGTTGAACTTTAGTTCTCGTGAATACAAAGGTAAGTAAAGCTTTATTATGCACCTCATCAGTGATCATATCTTCATCTTGCAGCGCTATAACAGAATTTTGTCAGATCACGGGTATTTTAAAATGCTATAAAATGAATGGAACTCAGTAGATTACTTTTCAACGGACGCAGGCTCAGTAAAACTTAAGAGCTGTCATGGCAATTATTGATAGTTACTCGTACCAGTTTTGACTCATACTGTGAAAGTTTTAAATGACTTAATATACTCACAGATGTCAGGTATGCTTGGCCTGCTGCAGTTCATCCTAGTGACGATTATCTTAAAAATACTACACTGATAACTCTTAGAACTCTCCTTATTGAAGATGCGTATTTGACAAATTGGCGTTTCGACCAATCCAATCTTTTAATTCAATCGAAATTACGTCGTGTCGGCACATGGCGAGCACAGGGAGTATTACAAACAGCAAAATTTAAAGTTAATACTGTTAAGTAGGTAAGCCCGCTCACTGAGGACATTTTTACTCGGTAGGACTCGGTGGAACTACAGTATTTTTTCCTGTAATTATCTTCAAATAGCAAATTTATTTGAAATAATTGCATAAAATCAGTTTTTTAGCAACAAGCTCTGACGAGTTTTTTAAAACTTGATTAAAAATATTAGAATATTTTGCTTTTTGTATACGTTTCTTAAACAAATACCATAAATCTTAGTGATCCTTCTGCAATTTTTTCTTCTTATGAACAGTAATAAAAGACAAAACTTTATCTTTTTCATATTTTAGAACATAAATGAATTTTTAAAGACGTGATTTTATTAAAAAAGTTGTCACTTAAGTTCAGCCAAAAAAAAAAAAAAAAAAAAAAACTATTTCTGTTAATTTTAGTAAAAGTACGTGAGACAAAAAATATTCATTTTGAAAAAAAAAGGAATATTTTTTTTAGTGGAGATTAAAATTACTAGGGAAAATGAGGCAATGCGTAGTTTTTCCGCAAACGTCGCTTCGTGGGAGCAAAAAAGGGAAGTTTTTTTTCGTTAAGTCTTTTTTTTTTTAAATAATAATCTAGACATAGTTTTAAAAAGATTCGGCTATACAAAACAGGAGCAGACTGCTTATAATTACGATTTTTAGTGCTTAAGATAAAATATTTTGAGTCATTAAATAGGAAACTGACTAAAATTCGTCTTGAGCTAAATGATTTTGAGTTGCTTAAAGAGTAATGTAACATTTTTTCTTTCTTATTATATATTTGGAAATAAGAAAATAAAAATGCGGTGCGTTTAAAGTAACACGAAAAGAAGATTTACTCTACACTCTAAATGCTGTATTTTTTGCAGTAACTACGATTCAATTTGAAACTATAGACATAATTTCAACACTGCTTCTAATCTCCATTTAATTCATTCATTTAACGCAAATTAGATGATGCTTCAAATATATTGGAAAATAATGTGCCAGATATATGTTATTGTACTGGTTTTCGCAAGTCGTTGTGAAGATTGTCTATTTTTGCGAAACATTATTATTGCATTGTTAAGGAGCTTTATAAAAGTTAACCATATAGATTATTGAATAGAGTCATAGTATTGTCATTTTCTTGTATACATAATTTAATAACCTTCGTGAAAGTTATCATTTATCTAATAACTGAAAGAAAATATTTATCTAATGTCTTATTTTCCGTTTCTAAATATACTGCAGTTGTCAATGATTTGTACTGGAAATCGAAAACTTGCATTCCTCTGTAACGCTTACACTTCCATTTTTGAATCTTTTCTCCCCATATACTATGAGGATGAATATTTTTCTTAAATTAAAATTACAGATAACTTGACAAATTGATACGAAAGATAAAAATAACTGAAAACGATGAAGAGAAGAAGAAAAAGTCAGTCTTTTGCCGTGAATTAATAAACGTTGCTAGTTAATAAGTCATTGTCATTAAAAGAAAATGTCATTGAGCCTGACTATAGTAGTTAAAAATAATAAAGTTTAGTCCTTGGAATTTTTATGTGGCATTTTGCAATCTAGATGTAAATATCTCATCATGGAATCACACGAAGGCTGTAACATTGGAAATAAATAAAAAAAAGTTAGCAATTGGGAAACAAGAGTATTTGAGTGATTTTTTAACTCAAATGATTTTGAGTTATCGAGATATGGGATCTTAAAGTCAGCCGAAATTTTAAGAAAAGCGCTAAATTTAAAAAACTTGGCAAAAACTCGGTTGGCAAGAAATTGAATTTATTTATTTCACACACCAGCGAGTTAATAGTATGCATGTAGTAGGACATTCATCTGCAAAGCATGTGAAAGATGCTTACCATTGCTTACCGAAACTCGCTAAATTAGGCGACTTTTTGAAAATTTCGGCCGACCATAAGACCTCATATTTCAATAACGGGGACACGAGAACAAATAATTTATGCGTCCAAAAACCTGTTTTACTGTGCTCTTTTAATTTGCTTCTTATTTATCGTTTTTTTATGATTACACTATCTTATGGTTTATTCGTCTGTCCTTGTGAATGTTGGTGCTCATATGCACCATATGTAGCAGTTGACCTACTTCAAGCGAACATAACGCCTTATGGAAATTTTTATTTATGCATTATTAACGCAATCTAGGTGACTAAAAATGAAACATATATAAACAGCTTCGTTTTATAACCGACTGAACTGACTCTTATATATAGAGGGTTAAGAGAGAGGCAATCTGAACTAAAATTTTAGGAAGGGTTACATTCTCAATTCGTCGAATGAAGTTACACTGTTAAAAAATTCTCTGACATCTATGTTGCCAGTAACTTTTACCGTAAAATATTTTTTACTGTACAATTTTAAGGAAGAGAAAACGAGAATTAAAAAGCAAACGACAAGGATCGCGCGCGAACCCGGGACCCAATTTTTTCGCGCTACTTTACTATCCACGGTACCAGATGAGACACTCAGGAGAGCGGAAATAAGGTGTCATCTACATCTCACAGTAAGTCATGTGGTGATCATAAACATTTTCTGTACTATAAACGCTACATTTTACAGTAACATTTACCGTAAAAGCTTCCTGAATTTTTAACAGTGTACAAATTTTACAATGAAAAAATGTTGCTCAATGATGCTTGAAAATTTGTCGAATCTTCTGCAAAACTTGCCAAGTAAGGAAATTTTTAAGAAGTCACAGTGACCTTCCTTGACGTCATATCGGAGAGCCCCCGGTTAAGAGAAGAAAAGTTAAACTATGGAACCATTTTTCAAGAACAGAAAACTTCATAGTGAAGTAGGGCCCCTTTTGCATTTTGTTGTTAAGATGCGCAGTTGTAAGAGTAGAAGAGTTCCATAAGTGTTTTTGTTCTTTATTCATTTATTTTTAAGAGTATGACATTCCCTTTTCTTCTAAAATTGTGAGAAAATTGGCTCTTTTCAATGAAATAACTTATAAGGTTATGACCGAATAACACAGAAATTTGCTTCTATTTGAGTGAAAAATTAGCAAAAATTACTTTATCGGAGGTTGATTGAAAGCCGGCGATACAGTAATTTTGATTAAAAGGTTATTTTGGGTTAAGACATTCAAAATTTCACTTTTATTAAAATGTTTTCTGCAGTTATCAAAGCGAAAATATATAAATTTTCAGGTTATTATTATTTTTTAGATTACTTTCAAGATTGCTTAAGAAATTTTGTAATTAATAGGGGGACCGGAAAGAAATGCCATATTTTTCAAAAAAATCAATTGTTAAAGGTTTTTAATTTAAATCAATGATGTAATTATCCTCATTATCAAGGGTCTTTTGCCAGTTAGTAGGAAATTCAAATTCCGGATAGATAAGAAAAAAAAATTTTGGAGCATAATATCTTGAAATGTCATCTTGGATACAAGACAACTCTTCAACATTTTGTGCAAAGAAAAGTGTTTTGGCGATCGGAAGGAAGAGGAAACCGACTGATTTATTCATAATACTCACCTGATATTGGACCATATAATATGATTTTAATTGTGATTTATGTGTTAAAAAAAACCAAAAAAACTTGAAAGTTCAAGCTTGCATCCAAGATGTCAGTTCAAGATATTTCGCTCCAAAAATCATTTTTTTTCCATCAGCGGGATTTAAAATATACTACTAGATGGAAAAAGGCCCTTGTAAACAAGGATAATTACATGGTTGATTTTAAAATAAAAACTTTTAACAATTGATTTGTTGGAAAAAAAATAACAACATTATTTTCCGTCCCCCTAATGAATGAACTCTTTGTATTGGTTTATTTGAAGAATTGCATTGACTGAAAAAGTAAAATATGAGTCTTAGCTTTATTTGCAAAGTTCAACTTAATAAGAACATAAAATATTGAGATCTTATCAAAAAGTAGGAAAAAAATATCAAAATGCTTGTGCTTTCGTAAGTTTTTCCTTCTAAATTACATCGCGGAAAATATTTTGACAGGTTTTTAGTTTAATGAAAGCTAGTAGACAGTGCATAATGTTCATGTCAACTCTTGTTCTTGACCTCCTGAACAAAGTCATAGGACTCAATAGCCAGAATTCAAAATCTTCCCCACGTGTCGTTTTCAATAACTTAAAAGCAAGTTACAGCTTAAAAATATGCGACCTAGATGTAAAGGTTTCCTTAAACTTTAGCTCAATAGCTTTCTAAAAAAAGAAAACTTTCATATTTATTCTTGTGAAGCATTGAGCCCTCAAATCTTAAAAAAAACAACAATCAAGTTTTATTGATCAAAGTAAATTTGCCTTCTCTCGTGGGGAGCACTAAGCTTTCTTTACATAAACATATAAAACAATTTAATAAGTAGAGGAGTGTGGGGCAAAGTGAAATGGTAAAATATTTTCAGTTGCAGCTCCATCTATCTAGCAAATATTTTAATTAAGTTCCTAAACATATAATTGATTCCAGTAAAAAAGTAAATAGACCTAAATCTCATCAAAAAAAAAAAGAAGCAAGTAATTTTTAAAACTTGATACATATATTTTAATATTTCGTATCAAAAATATTTTTACAAAAATCTAATAATCAAGCGCTTTTAATTATCGTCTTAAGAACGAAATTGATATTTGCTTTTGTTCAGTGCATTACTTTTGTGTAAATTCCAAGAGCTTTTCCCTTTAACGTATTTTTCGAGTTAAAGTTCTGCCTGCATGTTATGCAATATCAGTTAACAGAAAGTTTATTAAAATTCTGGAGTACAAGCGTGCAAGAGAAAGCAAATACTCATAATACGTTTTGTGTTAAAAGTATCTTTGAGAACAATAACAGACATTTTTTTTTACACTTAAAAACATTCAATTTTTTTTAAAAAACATTTTCCAAAAGATAGACGTGTCACTTCTCCGTGAGCAATAAAATAAGTGTCCTCACGAAGCTCGAGCCTTACGTCTACTTTTACAAGACAAACAACTAAGCGTTAAATATTCCTTCCACACGTGCACAAATTATTGCTTTCTATTTCAAGACACCGCTTTAATAACCATTCATTAGGGTAGAAACGGGATACTTGAAAAACTGACTCGCCTGCTTACTAGTGGAAAGTCTAGTTCTAAAAATACCCTTCTAAAAGTTTTAAATGTGTATATGGTCCCCTCAGAGCCAGTGCTTATTTTTTTCATTTTCATTCATTCACAAGAGCTACCCGTCAGACACGCGGTATGTGTCAAAAGAAGGATAGATACGGCCAATAAAGAATCTGTCCACTAAATACTGTAATGCTTTTCTATAAGTGCTTGACATATCAGTGCAGTGCCATGTGTGTCTATTTACTGAGAGGCTCTTTTTTCTCATTGGATTATTTGGGCACGATCCAGATAGGGATACACAACAATCGGCAGTGTGAGAGCCGTTTTGTTAAAAGGTTTTAAATATATTGCTCGATTTTAAAACATGTTCTACTTCAAGGATAACGACATAAACTTGTGTGTAGGTAAGTGTTTTTTGGTGTTTTTGTTTTGTAAAGTATACTAAATTTTGATATCATTTTTACTTTGGATGAGAAAGACAGAAAAAAACCCACATGTTTTACTATTTATGCTTGTGTATTTATTGAGTTCCTTATTTGTTCAAGGTTTTTTTTCAGATTAGAGTCATATTTTGACTTTGTACACATTTTATCTTTTTTTTTATTGTAATTTTTTGGGCTTAAAAAAATTCTAAATGTATCATGAAATCCGCTTATTAGTCATACATTGCAATTTATAAATTCAGCTTTAAGTTACAAAAAAGTTCTTGGGTAGCTATTTTGAATTTCTTTAAATTGTGATGTTTCTACAATGAAGAAGGTTAATTGATTGACGGAAGCAGGAATTAATAATTGAAAGTAAAAAATTGTGAGCAAGTGTCTCTGATGGAAGTTAGAACAAAACATTTTCTTAACCAGTACAAATACGTGTATAAAAATGGAGGTGGAGATTCAAACAGAATTATGACGAATGTTTTTATAAAATAATACTGAGAAGTTTTTCCGTTCAAGCCACAGGGAGATCTTTTAAACCACCTATCTCTTTCTGAGAGGAAATTGATTTTGAAGTTCTTATTTTCTTACTTCGAACCAAGGAAAGGATTAAGTTGTTGAATAAAAATATTTTCACCCCTTTTAACTATTCTTATCTGTTTCTCCTGGCTTATGAAGTCATTTTTGCTGCATTTTCAAAAATGCTACTGTGTTTTGTAGAAAAGAAAAAAATCCTTAAAAATTCCATTCCTGGTATCTTTTGTTTTCTTTTTTATTATTTTTTTAATTTTAATTGAATGAGACTAGAACAATACAGCATTTATAAGGAAGACTTTTGAAAACGTCCATATAGTTTAAAAATGTGCTTTCTCAAACACTTATCAAAGGATTTGTCATAAGAAGAGTTCAAAAAGTGTGAACTAGAGACAGTTTGCACGTTAAGTTATAATAAGTTTATAAAGCAGGTGAACCGTTTATTTAAAAGTCAGCTAAGCAGCAAGTTCAAAAATTTCGCAAATGTCTTTTTATTAGCAAAATAAAAACTTTTTGAATAGGAATTGCAATATGTTAAATTCAAATATAAACATATTAAGGTATATTTCTTTTAGGAAAAATCATTATAATTAATGTGACGAGTTTAATATAATAACGAGTTCAATAAAAACATGAAAGTTTCTGTAAGTTTTTAACCGAAAAAAAAATGTATGTCAGGAAAATAGCAAAACCTAGGGCTTAAACCTTTTTACTTTTAATTTCAAAATTGATATCATTAAGGATACTCTCTGCTTATATTTAATGTAAGTGTTCTTTACACTAACCTTGCATGACAGCATTTAGTAAAGGAAATTCTTTTCAAGCTCCTTTATAAAACTATGCAAAACGGAAGAAAAGTCTCAAAATATTCGTAGAATAATTCAATTGCTTGAAGGATGAAGAGGCTATGTTACATTTTAAAAAATGAACACTCTAGACAATGGTAAGCAATGGATACTGGTAAAAAAATAAAACTTCGAACGTCAAAAAGTAGATGTTATTAGACCAGTTTCATACGCACTCTAACGACAAAACCAGGAAATAAAAAAGCTGCAGCAGTAAAGCTTTGAGCTTTAATTACTCGCAATTTCTGTTTTGTCACGTAACCCCTTCATCTCCCAAGCCTTCCATTATCTTAAGTCATCCTGGCGAAAACTAATTTCCCATTTTAAAATATATTACTATTATAAGTGTTAATATTAATATTCACTCTTTAGAATGATAATAATTTTAACATGATCGATGTTTCACTGAAAAGCAAACATGTTTCTTTCTTTTGTAAAAGATCATTTGCTAGACACTCTACGAAGTTGCACTAAGGAGCCCTTGTTCCTTAAATAAATGACTTCATATCCTCTTTTACTTATAGGATACTCCCAGAAACGTGGCATTTGTCAGTAGACACTTAAAGGCGCAAATTTTGGCTTTTGCCCAGGACTTAAAGTAGCATCATTGAACAACATGTGTGTTCAATATAACTTTAATGCGCAGCTCAATTGTAAAGATTCTACTTTAATGCATTGTGGCTTTCAGCACACTAATACAGGGGCTATTCTATTTCAATAAAACGCATCAATTGCTGTATACTATAGCCTGAAAAGGCTCCAAATATGTTTAACACTTGTTTAGTTGCATGAATTTTATGAGGAAGATGGACTCTACTTCTATATAATACAATTGAATTTTGGATATTTCTAGAATCATTATTTATACGATGGCTTTTTGTCGCAGTAACGGACGTATCTCATGAGATACATCTGTTAGGGAGAAAATATTATTTAAGTTTGTTTTCTAAAAATATTCAAAATGTAACTACATTATATGGTAGTAAAGACCATTTTTTTTGCATATATATATATATATATATATATATATATATATATATATATATATATATATATATATATGATACGTGTGTTGTTGCGGGATTGCCCATAGACTGTTATTTCTGTTAACTTATATAAATTTAAAATTTAATTATTTCTATTTTAACATTATTTTTAAGTTTGGATTATTTTAAGTATTTTCAAAATAAAGAAATTCATATTAAGCTTACTATTGTTTTTTATTATATAATAGTAAGTATATTATAATTATTCATATTAAGCTAAGACAAATTTTTTTTTTAGATAACTGTAAGTTTTGTCTTTTTGAAATAAACCTATTAACTATAGACCTGATAATCCTACCATATTATTGTAGTATGATTTTTCCACAAAGAAGTTAACTAAATTCAAGTTTTCTTTTGTGCTGAATTGCGGTATCTCGTCACACAGAGGAATTAAAATGCATGTGAACGTATGTGAGCTTGGCTTCTGTACTTTCAATTTTATGAGAATTTTTGCATGGTTCGTTGAATTCAGACCATTTGCGCATGATACCATTTTTATAAGTCTATAGGGTTCCCACGCTTGTTTTGTTGAAAATTAAGCTCTAGTCATATCTTCGAGCATACAGTCTGTATACGACATTTCACTAGACATCAATTCCTCGCAGCGTCAATTTGTCAACATAAAAATTCATAACATTTGAATTTATCGCATCATAAGAACACAAACTCATAGATATCAGTCGGCATGGTTATGAACACTGTTATTTTGAAATCTTTTGGGCTAAAAAGAAATAAATAAATATCTTAAAAAGGTTCATCTTAAACTTATAATTATGAAATAAGGAAAATGTGCATGCGAATAAAAAAAGGAGTTACATACTTCATATTATTAACATTTTTTCAAAAATGTTAGAGAAGCAATGCTTTAGAAATTTCAGATGAAATGTGCGGTTGTTTTGATACTAACTAGTATATTATAACAGAAAACAAAAAATATTCATATTTCAAACTTAAAGGATGTTCTTCTATGTATGTCTCGTTTTCCACAAATTTGTTTCGCAAAATTGAGAATACGATGAATTTAAACAAGAGTGTAATACGAAGATATGTGTTTTCGATGAGTTGAAGTCAGTAATGAATTGACACGTTGAAGAGTGTGAGATAATTTGACGAGTTACACAGCTATTTATACATTGAATCACACACTTTAAGTTAATTTATCAGTGTTTTCATCATATTTCTGCTTGGTGAGGAGAATTGGTCCTGAAGCTGAGATCTCCAGTCATATAAAATCATACAAAATAATTTTTAAAATAAGACGGTGTCACCTCCAAGAAATTCGGCATCTGTTCCAATGATTTTTTTTCAATTACCTTCTTCTTTTAATGCTTTGTTTTCTAAATGATACTAGTGATGCTTCCGAAGTTCTTTTGTCTTAAAAAATAATCGTGTTGGATGTATTTTAGATTTTAAGTCCAAAAATAATATTTACTTATTTCTATTTAAAATTCCTGTCTAGTTGAGGTTTCCTAAATCTATTGCACCTTCAAAACGTAATGAAAGTATGACATTTTTCTCATGTAAATTTGATTTATTTTAATGACGCCTTGTGGGAAGAAGAATATAGAGTGTGCTTTGTATTCTAAAGCGTTGTAATGAAATTCTCTAACACCCAGTAAGTAAAAACACTTAGATGTAATGGATTCGAGATGAATAAACAAAGAATCTACTTTGGAAGGTTTTCGCCCAACTCTTGAGAGTAACCAAACTCCCTATTAAATTTCAAAGAAGGTTATTGCTGCTCCATAATCTCGCAGTACGATTATATGATCTTGTTGCATCGAAACATCGAATGCACTGAAATATTATCTGATTGGGAAGCTTAAAAATATTGTATGGTCTATTCGAAGGCAAATAGCTAAGTTATTTTGTAATGTTAATGTCGTAGCTTCTATTCAGATGTTCATAATTTGGTTTTCTTTACCTTTTTTTTAATACGATTACTTTCCTCAACTTTAAACTGAATAAGTATAAAAAGTATAAATTTAAAACTAAAAAGTAATTTGTTTTCAAAACTTACAATATCAATGTAATAATCGCTTAATCAGACCTATGTCAAAATGGAAAAATTCTTGAGAATCATAAAATCGATATTGAACGCAAGCTTTAGGTCTGCATCATACTAGCTATAGTATTTTTTTTTGTCATTCTTGTGTTCAGACGTTTTATGATCAAATGTTTCTCAATTTTATTTACCTTTAAGCAGTGGTCGGAAGTAGCGTGCTACAAGTAGCGAAACTACTGTAGTTGCTACATTTTTTAGTAGTTTGTAGTGTAGCGCACTACTTAAAAAAAAGTAGAGTAGTGAGTAGTGCGATACAAAAAAAAAAAAAAGTAGTTTGGAGCGATTTCTAGTAACTACTTTTAAATTAAAAAAATAAATAAATGAAATTAAAAAAAATAAAAAAAGAAAACGAAGGAAAAAAATCCAAATCTTAATTGACTAATCATATGACGGTGCAAATCTTGCACGAGTACAGCAGTGGACGCAATGAGAAAGAAGAACCATAAAAATCTGAGCTGATCCTCAGATACATCCTTTTGTCGAAATACATTCTATCTGTTTGACATAATTGTTTTATTTGTTATCATAATTTTTATATTCCTTCAAATAATTTTCATGTTTCTAAATATTCCCTGGCAAGAAATTAAAAGAAAAAAAATTGAAGGTTGAATTATTTCAATCGTTCAACTTTTAAATCCTTTTTGTGGCGAATATCCGTAATTTTTTTTCAAAAAATCTAAAAAGGACAAACCGTAGCAAAAAAAAAAAAAAAAAGTAACAAAAAGTTAAAGTAACAAGTAAATTCAAACACAATTCCTACATCTATTCCATATTCAAATGAGTTAATTTATTAATGTAACCACTTTTCGATTTTTTTTTCCTCAAACGGTGTATGCTTTTCATTTATTTTTTTGAAAAAGTAGCGAAGTAGCGACTACAATTCAAAAGTAGTTTGTAGTCGCTACATTAAAATAAAAGTAGTTGTAGTTGTAGTTAACTACATTTATAATAAAGTAGTTGTAGTTCGTTACAAAAGAAAAGTAATCTTTCCAACCACTGCTTTAGAGGTACCATGGCTTCGTTTGAATCGACCATTTTGTAATAAAAAAAAGAAAGAAATTGGTTGTCTCAAATAAAGGCCACTCTGTACCACAAAGCATTAACATTCTGCAATGTTTACCAAGCGTTAGAGGGCAAGGATAATGAAACTAAAAATATCAACAAAGGAGAAATTATAGCGCATAACTTTAGTTACGCAAAACATTTTATCTCGCTTGTTTTCTAAGTTATGAGCTGGAAAGAATTTTGCTGAATTCTCATGTGAGGCGTTTTTCCGACATAAAAGTTGCCAAGAAAGGTTTTTATACAACGTGGAGGAATGAAGCGGCTTCACGACTATGATGTCCGTGAAGCATTTGCAATTAGGTCTTTTTTCCGGCACTAAAAGATGACATATCACTCCAGAGGTCACGTTACTTTTTCAAAGAGCGGAACTTATGGCATATATTTTGAATAATATGTCACTTCGGATTTCGTGTCAGTAGTTTGTTAGTCAAGGTCTCGCTACAACGACGTTTAACGCTGATCATTAAGATATTAGTGACATTAAGTATTTCAGAAAAAGAGCTTTAACAACTCTGCTTTTTAACTACAACTGAATTGCCATTATAATTTTTGCGTATGGGTTATAAAGAGATAAACTAACCACCCATAATTAACTTTCAAATTGACAAGATAGACAACTTTATACTCTCCTTGGTTCACTTGCTTAACAAAGAGGAATTTTTAACTTAAAAAAAAAAAAATAAATAAAAAAAAAAAAAAAAAAACTGAATAAGATTGTCGAATACGGGATTTTTTGTCAGACTGGTTGCTATTGGACACATTTGTAAAAGTTAGATCGACAATAATAAAAGCACAAATTGAAAATTATTTTGAAAGAGCGAGCGTTTTTAATTTTTTTTTAGCTTCTACTCTCAACAGTCCATTTGATTAATTTTCATACTCTTTTTCGGAAAACTTTTTTTCAACTACGGAAGAGGAAGTTAGATGAGTCTAAAGCAGACAATGGATATAAATGAATTTTTTATACTTATTTGCGATTGCCGCGTCTGACAACGTGTTTGAAGTTCTAGAAGAACATTTGTTTTTAGAAAATAGAAAAAAAAAAAGAAGGCGAAAGTTAGAACTAAACCAGTGGCATAGCTTTGCACAAGTGTAAGGATTTTTTTTTTGAAGTAAATTATTTATGCTTAAAATATAAAAGTCATTCATGTTTGTAATAAGGCCTTGTGTCCTTGTTTAAAAGAAATTAATATAAATTATAATTACTGAATTTAGTAAAAAAAATGCCAAGTAATCCACTAGTTATATCCACTCATTTAATTTCATTCTTTTCCCAACATTTTGAAATAATTTCGGTTGAGACGAGCTCTATTTCTGACAAAACTTACTACCATGTTGAGGCTCACGCATTTGGATGAGATTCTGGTTTCAGGTCAATTTGCATTAGATATACATATATTTAATGCAAATATATATAGGGGTAAGTGGTGTACCTCGGACATATGTGTACCTCGGACCTAGGCTGATTATAGCTCTGCTCATTAAAATATTTGAATATCAACATGTGTAGTTGAAATGTGTGCCTCTAGAGGTCTCACTGCATACCTTTCTGTTTTGTGGAAAGCTCATCTGATTGAAGTATTATTAAAAAAAGAAATCCACCATTCAAAAGTAAGTTTTTTCGGTAACTTTTAGGTATTTTTATTCTAAAACATAAATTGTTTATTCTGAAATGAGGATCATGCATTATACAGTCATGTTCTAGCTATAACACCGTGTGCTTGAAACAAAGTTAATCCTAACTGTAACACAATGGTCAGCCAGTTTGTGTTTTATAACCAAGTGGTGTACCTCGAACCCAATACAAGTGGTGTACCTTGGACTGGTCCAAGTTACACACTTCTGCAGTGCATACCTAACTATTACAACTCCTAAATCTTTATGTTCTTTAGTTTTTTGAAATGACTTTTAAAATTCAAGTGAAATGGTTCCTTTCAAAACTAAAAATTTTAACTTAAATTACAAACTTAATATGCAGTTTTGCAACTGCATAATTATGATTCATGGTAAAGCTAATGAGGAATTCTTAACTACATTTATATGTGCAATACACCGCTAACTCGGTTATTCCATCCAAGGACTGCAGTCTTTGGACGGTTTATATAACGGTGAATGAAAATATTTTTTGAAGATTGTGATTTCCTCCCATCAAATGTCAATGATTGCTCAGTGTAAAAGCAAGAAGAAAATAATACACAAACTGATTTTACTGGTGTGTCAACATCTGAAGCTAGTACTTCTTCGCCAAACATTGCTTCTCCCCTGAAGAAATGAGGCCATATCCAAAAGCACTACCGAAAAAAATGACCCCATAGGGGGAAGACCTAAAAGAACGTTTTGTATTTTGACCGATACATCCCGGAAAGAGCCTCTTGAAATAGAAACGGCTAAAAAGGGGCAATGAAAAAAGTAAAGCAAACTAAGACAGTAAAACGTCCTATCAAGCCAGCTAAGAGATAACTTTATTATTTTTCAGAGTCTGAACTTGAGAATATTGAAGATTTTACGAGGAATCCAATATTTCAGAGGAAGATTTTAATGAGCTAAAAGATGCAGATAACATTAATATTTTAAATGGCGATTTTGTTTAGGTGAAATTTGCTGGCAAGAAAGCTATCAAATATTTTCTAGCAGAGATTATTTCTATTGCTAATGATGAATATGCAGTTAAATTTCTGAAAAAAGATTCAAACTGTGAGAAGTTCACAAGAGAAGATCCTACCATTCATGAAGTTGAAAAAGAGGATATATTCAAGCTACTACACCCAATACTATCAAGTGGATCAGAAAGGTAGCTCGAGAAGTTAACATTTAGAATAGACTTGCAGCTTGAAAAATAATCTCTAGCATGGTTTTCATGAGCTAGAGCATCTTGGTATTTTTTAAAAAGGGAAACGTGACAAGATAATAAGATCTAAATGTTTATTCATCTTTGAAACAAATAAAAAATGTATTTCTAAATTTATGTGTAGTTTACTGATTGATAAATAGTGATGTTCTTACTGAAAATCATGTTTTCTTTACTTTTTAATCATTGGTCCAAGGTACACCATCCCAAAACCCAAGGTACACCACCGGTGGTGTACCTCGGTTCTATGTGCATTACTATGTTTATTACAAAAAATGTAATTGAAATAAGTTAAATAAATTTTTAAGATAATTATATGTAGTGTACAAAATCATAAAGTTTCAACTTATGGTATTTGTATTTAGATTTGGCACATAATTATGAAATTAAAAATTGAAAAGCGAAAATAGGTCCGAGGTACCCCACCTTCCCCTATACATATCTAATATACCCAGATAAAGCGCTTTGCATGAAGTAGGCTCTAGTTTGTCTGCAACAGGGGTCCAAAGTTGCTATTTTGCATCAGAAAGCTCCAGAAATTACGCTTTATACTCTAATTTTGCTATTTGATTGATGTATGAGCCCACAGAGTAGATTCATAAAATTGATCTAATCTCCACCCCCTCTAATTTGTACGTCAAATATGTTGAGACATCAAATATTGCGTAAAAATTTTTTTCAATAAAAAGGTCATTGTAATTCAAGAGGCTGGAATATCAGTGCGGTGAAAAAGGCAGATTCTTGAAGGTCATTGATTCGGATAAAACTCTGGACTTAGGTAGATTCGTACTAAATATGTACCCAACTCTCGCAGTTTGACTGCATTTGCCGTACTTTCCCTACAACGGATGACCCAAAGTTGCTAGTTTAGTTTAGAAGAACACGGGTTTTTTCCTTTGAAATTGAACTTTTTAAAAAAATATTTTCTTACTATTGCTTACTGTATGAGCCAGCTGAATACTTCCACAATACAGTCGACGCTCGATATAACGACAGTCTCCGTCCTACAGAAAATGGTCTTTATAACGAGTGGTCGCTATAAGAGGTAGAACATATAGTATATTAGGATACAGTTGGGGGTTTTCTCACCGGTCGTTATATTAGGATGGTCTTTATAACGTGTGGTCGTTATAACGAGCGTCGACTGTATAAACTAAATCTCCCCCTCTCCTACATTGTATTGACAAGAGACGCCAAATATATCGGAATGAAATACTGTGCCAATGCTTATAATTAAAAATAGAACGCTGTTTCAGTTCTGGAGTCAAACAAACAAATTTTAACCCTCTTTGCAATCGGAACGAGATCCTATACACTTAAAACCTTTTTACATAGGCAACACAAATCGACCTAAATACAGAATTTTATCCAAGTCCATGACCCTCAAAAATTTGCCTTCTTGACCGCACCAGTCTCTAGAGTCTAGAATTACAATGGCCTTTTCATTAAACTTTGAAGTTTCTACGCAATATTTGCTCTCTAAACATATTTAAGGTACAAATTAGAAGGGCTGGAGATTAATTCGATGTTATAAATGTACTATGTGGGCTCTTACACCAATCAAATAGCAAAATTAGAGTTTAAAGCTAAATTTCAGGAGCTTTCTGGGGTTAAAATAGCAAATTTTGAACCCATGTTGCGGCTGAATTAGGACCTATGCAGTGAAGCCGCTTTACATGGGTACATATCTAATGCAAATTGGCCTAAAACTCTCGTCTCGTCTAAATCCGCTACCTTCAAGATCGTGCCGTTTGGTAGTTAGTAAAGTGACCTTAAAATTAACTATATCTGGATTTATAACGAAAGAAGTTTCGCCCTTTTTCTTGATCGGTGAGAATTTTAAATCACTAATGATTTTGCAATAAACTATTGCTTTGGAATGAAGGTTCACTTTTAAAGTAGCTTTCCCCTTCAGCGGCTGCTTCTCCGCCCTCATTGACAGTAACTAGGCTGTATGCCGCCAAATTTAGTACTAGCAATGTCTAGCTTATTTTGGTGACCGATTTGGCCACATAAATCCAAATTTTATCCTGCCAAGGCTCCTGAATCTATAGTTTTCAAGTTGTACATCCAGTTTGTTAAACTTTAGAGGGCTGAAATACGGCAGAAAGGGGCTCTTCCGAATGTCTTGTATCCAACGATACTTGCATCGTCTTGGAACTTTTTGCAAGTTCGAATGAGGTGGGGTTAAGGTCACGCACCCACCCACCCACACACACTTGTGCTCACCAGATTTCATTAATGTAGATTTTGATTAATTAAAAGAATAGGTTTAAAAACATGATTTTCAAGAAATACGGCCGAGAATAATCTATACAGATTAAGATGTGATACATAACAACAGAGTTTTACTTGCCACAATCAAAATCACACTTTAAAAGCTATTTTACTACTTGTGCAAATTGTCCTTCGTCTTTCACACGATGAAGGGAGGATAAAAACATTTGTACTCTAGCGTACGACATGAACATTCAGGTAGTTCTAACTGTAAAGAGGTGTACACTGTACGTTAGCTTATGGCTTTCGTTACTGTCATGTTGAAGACGTAAGAGAAAGTGCATGAGCATGGACACAAATTTGATGTGTCTAAAGTTATTTAAGTTAGTTAGTTACTCTGACTCACTACAGTAAGTTAAAGTTTTTTCTGCTGAAACAGATGCACGGTCTTATTAACCGCACTTTTGACCAGTAAGACTTGATATTTTCTTAAAGATACAATTCCCCAAAAAATGTTTCCCCAATGATCTAATTTTGTTTATTATAAGCTTCTTTGCTAGCAATAGAAGAAATCACACTTCATAGAAATACTAAAAAATAGTTAGGAATCTGGTTTTTCGTATGGATATTCATAACTCACGAATCATTCTTGGACTATAAGTCCCTGACAACCTATTTCACACGTGGATATTCACAACCTTGGAATATATGTTCAAACTCATAGTACCATGCTTAACCGTAATTATTTAACGATCCGCCGGAGGTTTATGTGGGATAGTAAGGTATAATTACATGGGGACGCTGTCTATCAACAAGTAACTGATATGAAATAGTTATTATCTATCGTATAGTATCACGATTCAGTGCGTAAGGATCTTAATGTAATAATTGACAACTCATTTTCAAATGGCAATGTAAAAGAAACGCTATGCGAAAGTTAAAAAAAAAAAAAATGCAGGGTATTACTTCGCTGGTGTAGTGGCCCAAGTAGCACACTTCGTTTTTTAAAGGTTGTAAAATGGTTATTAACGTTGTGACAACGGATTAAAAACGTTTATGAAACGTTTAAACGTTTTTTGTGCTACCTGGGTTAGGAGTTTCGCTTCCTTCCTGCTGCCTGCGTTGCCACATTAATTAATGGTTAGAACGTTAATTTTTGACACGGTATGCTTCTAATTTAATCAACTTTCACTGGAACTTTTCAAAGGTTCGCGCGTTCTTCTAACTTTTAATCAACGGAAAGAATGCAACACTCATTGTTTCAAATAACGCTCTATTCTTATTCTACTTTAGTTCGAGACATGCACTGTTCTACCAAATGTTTTTGATTAATATCTCCGCTTACGAAAATCGAAGACTGATGTAAATTAGCCATTCGCGATTCTAGAATTAATACAAATTTATTGTTACCTGGTTCGATGGTCTGTTCATTGGTGTTCGGGAGAAGTAAGGATGAAATAAATAAATAGATGGGCAGATACTTAGATAGATACTCGTAGTTTTTAATAGTGTAGGATATGGCTTCCGTCTTAGAAATTGATCTCCATGCTTTTTTAATCATTCTGTAAAGTTCAATATGTGTATTTCTTTGTTCTTTTGTGCCCAGCTAAACTAAAATAAAAAGTTCTAAGATAATATTGAATCAAATTTCTTCTTTTTTTGATCAGGTAGAAGCAAATTTTGAAATAATTATTTCCCTAAAACAGGGGTGGACAACCCTCTGCACGCGTGCCACAATGTGGCACGGCAGAGCAGTAACAGTGGCACGCGAAGACTTTTTGAAAAAATTCCAAAATTTAGGGGAAAATGTCCATCTCAAAAATATTGATCAGAACTAAAACGCTTGAACTGATAAATATAATGATATTATGACGATTAAGTGTCAGGAGGCTGGCTTACAAATTGTCTTAACTGCAATATTGCAAAGTACTTAGCGTTAGCTTCGGACATCCAACGAAAGCTGTGACGCTACAGACAATGCTTTGTAAAGCATATTTGTGCTTGACACGAATGAAACTTTCGATGCTGCAGAATGGATTCTTGATCTGCAATAGTTTCAGCTACGGGGGATGAATTTTTTTTTTTAAAGTTAACTCTGCAAATAAAACTAAGATACCAGATTGGACAAAATTCGGTATGGTTGCACAAATAAAGATCCTTAAATTGTTTTTGTTACATTACTTGAAAATAACTCGGGAAAAAAACTTGTAAGTATCATCGAATTATTTATCACAAATTCTTTGCCAAAGAATGAGACTTTTTCTCTGCTGGTGACCCCGTAGAGTTCACTGTATTAACAAACTACGAATTAGAGCTCTTTATGTTTTTTAAACTTTTCCCAGGGGAAAGAGGAGAGCATGGTAAGTTATTCTTTCATTGATATGTGCAAAAGCTGTACAAAGGAAAAACAGTCATAAGATTTTAGAAATTTAGGGAGTGTGTTTTATAAAATTTTTGGAAGGAAAGTCACGAGGACTTTCTTCTTAGGAATGCAGAATAATCGAATGAATTTAGCTATGTCATCTCTTATTATCCGGCGTTTAAGTAATTTAAATTAAAGATAGTACAAAAAAAGTTTCTCCTAAACTAGTATAGACCATCTACATTTTTTTATGATAAAACTTCAGTTTCTTTCTTTCTACCCTAGAGAAAAAAAAAGAATTACACATCAAATTTAAAACAGAATGGATCAACCCATTTGTAATAATTTTCCAATGATATATGGAGAAAATTTTACACCTATTTTAAAGTATACATTTAGTGTTAGGTTTGATGATTTTCAGGATTATAATAAAATGTAAAAAAAACTTTTTAAATTGAAAAACTATTTCTGTCTGTTCATTAGCACCAAAAAGTATGAAATAAACGGTGAAAATGCGCTTTGGGTCCCTGTTTGGCGCATTTTCAAAAAGTCGCCAACTGGCGCGTTTTTTCTTGTTGTCTCGCGAATTGAAAGCTCCGAGAGACATTACGCAAAAATTAGCGACTTTTTGAAAATGCGCCAAGCAGGGACCCAAAACTCATTTTCACCGTTTATTTCATACTTTTTGGTGCGAATGAACAGACAGAAATAGTCTTTAAATTCAAAAAGTTTTTTATATTTTATTTCAGTTTTTTCGTTTTAAAATTTATTTAGAATTGCGTGAAGACAAACGCCGTTAAGCATAATTCACCGAGAAAATAACAAACTCCCTTAAAAATGTTATTCACTAACACTTTATTTTTCATTCATGAGAATATTTCGTTTCCAATTTTGTTAATTTATCAAATTACTTGGAGTCAAACGCCATCAAGCGTAATGTTCAATTTGAAGAACTACCAATGCATTTTCTACAGCCCTTATTAGCCTTTTTTAATAAGTCACCTAAGCAAATTTTTGAACTGGCCTAATATGTTGATTGTTAGCTAATCTCATTCGTTTCATTTCTTCTTCTGCTTTAATATTGCAAGGTTTATCTCTAACAATTTCAGTCGGATTTAAAGCTTCCAGTCGTATTCCTGCTAATGATTGTACTCGACTCAACTCCACTATAAAGCGGAAGTGCGTTAAAGTTCACGCTTGGATTTAACTCTGCAACAGGAAGTAAAACGTGAAAACCATGACAGAAGCAAGTACAGAAAAAAGTCTTTAAAAAAATACTGATCTTTTCAAATTCTTTGTCTATTTTACTACTTGCTACCCTTCCAAAATCCAAATAAGAATTACTGACCTTTGCATTGGTAATTAAATATAAGAGCTTACATCAACAGAAAGTCATCCACGTTGTATGGAAATTTGGAAATTTGTTCCAATAAAATGTTTTTCACATTTACACACTTTAGCCGTCTGATGCTGTTGTAGATTTGGTTCAAAATACGCTTCTAAACAAATATTTTTTGTTTTGAATGCAGAAAAATCTAAGAACCGTTGAGTAATTGATAGCAGTTAAAACACTTAAACTTCTTAGGATTTTTAAAAACTAATCCTAAAATTAAAGACTTGGTAAAAAAGATGCAGATTTATAAACCACATTAAGTACAGACTGTTTAATTTTTGAAATAGAATGTTTGCTGTTATTTGTTTCTTTTTTAAGCATAAGCCAACTGACATCAGAATTTATAAAAGTGTTTATTAACGATAACTCTTAAGTTCGTACTTGTTTTATCTTTTTTATCATTAAGATTGCTCAGATTTACGAGAAAAAATATTTCATTTCAGTAAGAATTACACAGTCAGCTAACCTAAAATCTATTTTTAACTTTTTAAAAAATTTCAGTTTGTTGGAAGAATACAATGTGGCACTCTGAGCGTTTTCTGTACAGATAGTGGCACTCTCCCTAGAAAGGTTGGCCACCCCTGCCCTAAAAGATTCGCAATTTATTTTTCGATCACTCTATGCATAACCAACTTCTGTGCTGTTATCTAATAACATAACTGGTATTTTCAGTTGATTTAGATAGTAACCATGCTGCCAATGTCGGCAATCGATTTGCTATTATTTTCGAAACTGCACTTAAAAGAAAGTTGCTAACATTTCATGCGCTCGATTGACGTATAATACCGCGTCTTCTCTCGCAGACAATGACAATCACAGCTTGAAAGTACATTTTTTATTAACATGTGATTTGACTAACAGTAGATTAATTAAAATGCAATTAATTACGAGAGAGCAATGGCTTAGTGATTGTGATTGAATAAATAATCTCTCATGAAGAAAATTAATTAAGAGAGATGTTTGCTGCAGGCAATGAATAAAAATGTACTCATGGGTATAAAATAATGTTCCTAAAGATAATAAATTTAATCGGATTGCGGACGAAAACACATCAGTTGTCAACATTGATTTTTTTTCTCTCGGAAAATATGACTTGAATTAAAAACAATTACTTAAAGGTCTGACTTACAAAATAAGTATTTGTAAGACTGTTTTAATGATAATCTTGCACTGATTAAAAATACTCTTTAACCAGTTTAATGAATTCTTTTCATTTTTGTAAGAAATCAACTATGTTTGTCTACATTGAAGTTTACTACGAAAATAAGTTTTTGTTGTCTAGTATAAATTCATAAATTTAGTGTTTAAGACGATTCGTTTTGACTAAACTGCGCTTCGTGCTATCTCTAACTAAAATGTTGATCAAAATACAAACAGCAGCAAATTTCTAGTAATATAATATTTGATCATATTAGTTGTTTTTTTTATAAACATCAATTTAACTATAGATCATTCATAAAAAAATATTCCAAATAATTCTCATTTTACTTATTTGAATAAAAAAATTAGAAATGTTTTTTTCCCTTGTACTACCAGTACAAAACAAAATACAAAAATAAATACCTTAATTAGTGAAATTAATTTTAAACTGAATCATTGCACTAAAACTGTTGTGTAACACTAATAGTATTGAAGCATGTGGAGTATAGTACCATCCCATGTAGTACAAAAAACGTTTAAACGTTTTATAAATGTTTTTAATCCGTTGTCACAACGTTAATAACCATTTTACAACCTTTAAAAAACGAAGTGTGTTACTTGGGATGCTGCACGCATTTATTACTCGTTCTATGTTAAAATTTCAATATGTGCAGCAGCCGAAGCTTTGATATTCTGTGCTTCGGCAAAAACACCGCTCCGCACCATCTCTAGTTTACATACACTCAGGCACATTGAAAATAGCGACCCAAGAAGAAATTGTCGGACTGAAATGAAATTTAATACATATAATGATATAGATGAGAGACTCACTTGATATCAAAATCAATACAATTAAATTAATACAGGGTGAGCAACTACACAAATATAGGGAATCTGTACAATGTCGAAACTTGGCACCACAATGTCGAAACCCGCACAGCTGGTGCAATGGTCTGGGGGGCCATATCCTCTGATAGCCGGTCCAATCTAATTGTGATGTGTGGAAACTTAACCGGCCAACGTTACGTTGATGATATTCTTCGACCCCATGTAGGACCTTTTCTAAATGGTCTTCCAGGGGCAATTTTCCAGCAAGATAATGCTCGTCCGCATACAGCAAGAGTTGCTCAAGACTTCCTACGTCATTTTCAGACTCTTCCATGGCCGCCCCACTCCCCCTACTTATCCCCTATAGAGCATGTGTGGGATCAGCTAAAACGTCAGATAACATCGTGTCACTCCGTGCGTGATTTGGAGTTGGCTGTTACAAATTTGTGGGCTCATCTGCCTCAGGACAATATCAGGCGTCTAATCAACTCAATGCCGGACCGTGTGGCGGCATGTATTGCAGTTAGAGGTGGTCCAGCGCGCTATTGAAGTTGCTATTGAAGTTGCGCATCCTGTATTCGTTCAATTGTCTTGAATTTGAGATCAAGTGATTCTCTCATCTGTATCATTATGTGTATTAAATTTCATTTCAATCCGATGCTCTCTTCTTGGGTCGCTATTTTCAATGTGCCTGAATGTATTTAAAGGCCTTTCTTTACTAATGCCCCTAATAGCCTGTTTAAAATACAAGCAAACATTAAAAAATTCAAAGTTACGTGATTGAAAAAAAAATACATATCAAGTAAACCAGAAGAAAAATTTGAATAAAAAAAAGTTTATAATGCGTCTTTTAATGCAAAAATATTTACTGTAAGAATTAAAAGTAGGTTTTCGAAGGCAATTAAAATTCAGTACCCTAATAGCGGCGTCATTTAACGAAAAAAAATATCAAAAATAATTTATGCTGCTTTCAGTTTATGTAACCGTAATTGAAGTTAATGCCCATTGGATCATGCGAAGTGGACTACCTTCTTAAGATGGAAATTCTGGACCATAAAGTTATCTCTAATGTTACACGAAGTGTTAAAGAAAAAATATACATGTATAAATAATTTATGTTGATATTCAATATTTGATTACTAAATAGCTTAAGCAATGTTTAGAAAAATAATTTAAAATACGTGAATTTTTTCATTCTTTTTATTTCTAAACGAAGTTCTTGTCCACACCTTAGAACTGTTGTGTGCTAGTAAGTTGTATTTAATTTTTCAAAAACTTATAGAAGTTTATTTTTTTCTGCTATACTTTGTGAATTAAAATCTCAGCTTTGAGAATCGCAGCTTAAAAAAAGTTAATTACGTAAACATTTTTCAGTAGCACAAGCCCTCACAGCATACTTTAATAAGATGTTTTCAAAAAACAAAAAATACAGTTTGTCCACAGTTTAAACGACCCCATTTTAAAGTTGTCTAGGGACGAAACGATTGCTCAGAAATTAGCGCAATTTTATGTAGAACATAATGAGCAGATGGGATTTATGTTGAGCAAAAAAAAAAAAAAAATAAGAACGAAATAAAATATTTAAAAATTTTGCCACTGGAGGTTTTTGTCAAACATACGCACTTACCATAAAAAATTTAGCAACAAAACATGTTTGACGTGACGGCAACCATTGCTTTTATATATTACTTGATCTACCAGCACGACGTTGCCCGTAATTAGAATTTGAAGAAATTCTCTTGAGTTAAGTTGAAACCTCGCAACAGAGTAATAAAAGCATTTCCTTGTTTTTAACTAAAATATACACACATACCTTAGCCTAAAATTCAAGCATAGTCCGTATAGTAGCACAATTCCCTGTTAGAGCTACGATGACCAGTCAAAGAAAAAGAATGAAATTGAAAAGAATTAACTTATTGTAGTTAGAGCAAAGCAGCAATCTTGCTTGCGTGGGCAAAGTAGTTCAACTAAAGTACGCATCGCATGGAAAAAATCGTTCTCCCGCTTACAAAAAATAATTTATTTAAAATATGCAGCATTATAATTAGAGCAAAACGGGAATCTCCCGTAGAAATCAAAAGTTCCCGTTACAATTACTTTATTTTTTTAAAATTCTAATTGGTATGAGAATGAAAATTTCAAAAGGAATAGACTAGGGGTGCCGCGAAGTGTCCAAGCTATCAAATCTGTATTGTTATTATACAAAATAATGTAATGTCCTTGTGACTAACGTAACATTCGCAGCTGATTTTCAAACACTTATAATTTTAAACCTATCGTATAAAGAATAATTTATAGTTGAACTAGTAGATTTAAGATGTAGGCATAGTTAATATTGGGTCATTTCTATCAAGAATTTGAAGCAAAATAACTGTTGACAGGCATTTTTTCAGCAAAAAAGAAAAAAAAGCATTGTGTGTAACGTAACATTTTGTTGTAAATATCTGAACAACTCATACGCATATTTAGACAAGATGTTAAACTACCTATTAATAAGTACTTTTAAACAGCTCTACTTACGTATGTATAATACAGACAAATAATTCGGTGCCGTGAAAAAATTTGCATTCTTTAAAGGGTGTTGCGAATTGGAAAAGTTTGGGAACCCCTAAGCTATATCATGTAATTTTTGCTGTATTTTCGTGATTTAAGTTCTTATGATGATAGTTATTTTCGGTACGTTAATGAGATTTTAACAACAATATCTTTTATTTTTGCTCCTTACTCCATTCTACAATCCAAAGTTGAGGAATTCAGAAAAAATTCTTTCCAGTGTTTATTCATTTTGTTTTTAGTTTGTCATTTTTAAGACGTACGTTCTATAATACGCAATTTTTTTATAATTGAAAAAATAATGTGTTGAAACATTTTACAAGTAAATAAAGCGCTGTTTCCTGGATAAACTTTTATAATATAATTTGAAAACCGAAAATGCCTTAAGCGAATTAAATGTAGATTTTAAGCTAATGCACATATTTCGCGGAAATGCTTATCTTCTATAAATTTAAGATAATGAGCTATCGCATGCAATATTCATTGAAAAATGCATTATGTTTCTTCTTAATGGTTAAAAGTGACATTTTCTCCTTAAATTGGAAAACAAATGACAGCTTGAACTAGCGAAATTTAAAATCTAACAGCTATGAAGTTAAAAATTAATGCGAGAAAAAGTTATTTCGTAGCGCCTGTGGAAGAAAAATTGTAAATGAATAAATGGTTTATCTTCATATGGGAAATAAATATCTTGTAGGAACAATTTTATAACACAGAAACATGCAAAACAAATTAGATTCACGTGTTTTGTTGTAGCAAGAGAGCTCTTTTCAAATGTGGAACGATGTGAACTTGCTAGACATATCGCACCCTTGCTACAAAAGTGCTACAACTCAAAAAACTACGATTTCCAGGAATTGCAAAAAACTGTTCCGGGCTGACTAGGCACATTTTAGTACATTTGAATTTGTCAATATGAAGACCGATACATCTCAAACTATGATCGTTAGTTACGCACGTTACTCTACGACGGCTGGACGACAACTCAAGATGTTGCATTTTAGTGGAAGGGGTCCTATGCATCTTGATAACAACAAAACGCAATAACTGCCCTTTGGCGGCTGATTTTTCAATGCAACTTCTGGCTCTTTTGAAGATTGGTAGAGACGTGTAAACTACGACACCACAAACTCCACAACTCAAAAATTACAATTTTTGAGTTGTGGCACTTTTGTAGCAAGTGTGCGATATCGCTCATTTCTTTCTCAAGAAAAAAAATGAAAGATTTTGAGTTATGCCTGTTTTTAAACTTCCATGAATGAGTAGCCCCATATCTCTGCAAAACATATTTCTCCATCTCCATGAACCGCCATCTGACTGACGTCATTGAGACTTTTAATCTTTAAAAAAGTTTTGTTTACTCTTTAGTTTAACCTTTTATGTGTGTTTTGCATTTTCTCATTTATCTTTTTTATTATTTTATTCATTTGGTTTGCTTGTTGTTTATAGCGTTCGTTTCATTTTGTGTTTCCTTTTAAAGTAGTGTCGTGCCTTTTACTTTCTGGCGCTATTTTATACTCTGTGGTGCATAGGGAGTTATTTTTCAGTATAATTAAAAAAAAAAAATATGACGACGTTATACAAAAGTTCCGTTTTTGTATTTTCAGTGAAACGCACATTTTTAGGTAAAGCTAGTATTTTTTTCTGTTTTAAGACGAAGTGTAAATGGTGTAAGTTATAAAAATACTTTATGCATAGAAAACTTTTAATCAGTGGTTTTACATATAATTTTACTACATAATACATTACTTTTAAACTCAAACTAACTTTAACTTAAACTAAACTGGAGTTTATAGCTCTCCTGGAAAATTACGTTTCTTTGAAATATGCCTTTCTTGAAAGAAGTGAGCAATATGTCATCTAAAAGAGGGACTAACATGTCATAAACTCACTTGTTTTTGCCAACAAGGGGATCCATTTCAACACTTAACTCATGGCCTTCAAACTTCGGCTGTGGTTTAGTGTTCTGCATTACATCTCTGCTGGTTCCATCAGGCTAAATAAAGTTTAAAAATGAAATATGGCATTCTAGTGGGTTAATTAAAATTGTACATATATGTTTAGATGATAAAAAAACGTGAAAAGAACTCATGTAACTGTGCCTGCAGACCACGTTAATTAGGCGTAACTTCAAAAGTTGGTAAAAAGGATGAAAAAAAAATAAAAAAAATATTTTCTCCAGTATTTAATAAAATTCAAACTTTGGGAATTTCAGGGGTATAACAGTAGATGCTGTTTTGAAACATTTTAAATTTTTCTATACATTTAAAAAAAAGTAAGCTCTAAGATATCGTGGAAGGATGTTTGTGCCTGGCCTGTATCCAGGCAGCCCCATAGCATCTACGAACTTGAAACTTGGTACAAAATTAGTTCGAGCCCTGTAGATTTGCACCTCGGAGCCATTTTTCTTAATTTCGAATTATATTTTTTAAATTAATTTTTTAAGCATAAATTTCCCATTTTCCATCAAATTAGGGCGCAAAAAAATCCCCTCACTCCTTTATGTTAAATATTGTTGGAAAGATTTTTTTTTCTGAAAAAGAAGACGTTTGTTTAATTTCTCTCCGTTAATTAGAACAGGAGACAGAACTGATTCGAATTTCAAGGCTCACCTCGAGCAAAATTATACTACATTCAACCAAGCGGCTCCAAAACTTTTCCAACAAGGTCGTGTTCGACAAGTAAAACCGGTGACTCTTCTTTTTGTTTATTGCTTGTCTTAATGCAACAAAATATACACGGTTGCGAAAATTTTCTTAATTTTTTTAAAACATTTAAGAAAGGTTGTCATTTTTCTTACGTTTTGTTTGCGTGATTTCATATAAATTACATTGCGTATTTGAGGTTTTTTTTTCTGCGAGGAAAAAGAGCTGGATTTTTTGTTTGGGCTAGATATTGAACTATAGTTTTAAAATTATGTACATATTTTTTCATTTTTTATATCAGGATGGAAGGGAGGGGGGTCTCTTTTATTTGTTTGGCGAATTATTCTAAATTGTAAAGGGAGTGTTACTGTGCTTTTAAAAGGCATGTGAGCATTTCAGTTAAAGAAAATACTTATTTTGCATCAAGATGGGGATTTTTTTCTTTTTCAGCTGGGACGCCGTATTCGGTTGGCGATCGAGCCGCCGAAAGCGGTGTCAGAGTCGTCGCAGACGACGAACGAGGGTTGGTGAGCGAAGCGAGCAGGGGGCGGAGCCCCCTAGTTCTCTTAAAAAAAAGCAATATAATTTTAAAATTTTCTATTATATATTAATTTTAAACCTTATAATTCAAGATCAACTAAGAAATTTGAGTTAACTAAATGTGTAGATGAAGAAAGAACGTTTATATAAAAAACACAAATAGAGGGAAAAAAAGTAAATTTTTTAAAACTATTAGTAGTAATGATATGTTTCTATAGAAGAAGATTCTTTTTTCAGAGATCTTAGAGATCGTAAAGTTTAAACGAGGTTCTTTATTCCTTTTAGTCAAATAAGCTTTATAGGAACTGAGTGCAAAAAGAAAATCTTTGAAGCTTTCATTTACTTCTGTTTTATAACATGCAATATAATCCTAAAGCATAAATTTAAGTGGTTCTCGATAAGTATTGCCTTATCCTAGAAGAAATTCATGTTTTTTTGACAGTATATTGGCTTTCGTGGCTAAAAATATGACTAACACGAAAAGCGCATTTGCTTCAAAAAAGTAAAAATGAAATCGAAATCAGCCTCGCTCCTAAAAGCCCTCAACAAAAAGTTTAAATTCTCCACTAAATTGCATATTCAGCTACTAACACACTTCATAAAATATAAATAATTTTGTTTGGAAATTTAAAATGGGTTATATCATAATAAATGCCCGTTTTCTTTCAAGGAAAAATATTATGAAGATACATAGCATGCCTGCACGTTTTAGTACTAAACGAAATTTTCCTATTTGTTTGTTGTGCGTGCCTTATGTTTTAAAAGCGTGACATCAACGTGCATTATTTTTTTAGGCAAATTTTATTTTGGTGCAGAGCACGTGGGGTTAAATGCTTGCACTCTGTACTGCCAAAAAATGAATTGTTTCTTTTACAGTATAATACTGGCAGCAGAGGTTCCAATTTAAAACTTTAAAGTGCAGAGTAATAAACTGTAAAACTAGCAATTTTACAGTTCTTTACTGTAAGGTTAGAAATTTTACAGCTTATTGCCGTGAAATTTAGCTGTATTATACTGTAAAAACAACAGTATGATCATGGCAGCAGAGGTTCCAGTTTAAAACTGTAAAATGCACGGTAATAAACTGTAAAATTAGCAATTTAACAGTTTAGTACTGTAAAAGTAGAAATTTTACAGTTATTACTATAAAATCAGCAATTTTTTGTTTATTAATATAAAATCGGCTGTATTATGATCTAACAACATTATTTTTTTACAGTGTGAGGGCTTCTAAGTGTACCAATTACACAATCAGCTCAAACTAGGAAATAACCAGGTTAACTCTTATCCGGAAACTCATCGACTGTTGGTTGATAGTCAAATTTAGATTTATTAAATGCAAAATTAAAACAAGCGAAATGCATGCTCTTAAAATCCATGTATCCGAAAATCGCTAACAGCTGTTGCATTTTTTTTTCGTTTTGTTTTTGAATAGCTATAAAAGCAAGAAATGAGAAATTGCTTGGCAGGATTTATCGTTATTCTTTGGGACTACTGCATCATATATTTTCCTATCCTCTCATCTCTTACTCCTCAAAGTTTGTCAAAACTACTACAAAATCATTCTACTGGCATATCATTGCTGATAGAAGATGACTTGATGCAGGTGCACATAGCACAAGCACATTATAAAACTTTTGATATACCAACCAGTACACGTACTGTCGGATTTTCTAAGGTAAAGCCTTCTGCGTATTTATGCATGCATCAGGTCTTCTATGAATAGATCAAAATTGGCGGGATAGGTAAGAAAACCATAAGGGGAAAAATATTAAGAAGCATTTTGAGCCGTAGCCAGGGACGTCATTTCAAGTTTTTCCAGGGGGGGGGTGGCAAAGGGCCAACACAACAAAAACCACGCTCACTTATATGTAAATGCATTGATTTCTCAAAGTCAGGGGGGGGGATGACCCCCCCTACCCCCTAAATGACGTCCCTGGCCGTAGCAAACAACGTAGAACTATGTTAATTTCAAATATATAATTTAGTTGAATATGTCAAAAGGATAGTAAATGCAAATTATAAATAGAAAACTTTGGAAAATTCCCACTTGCAACCCATCATCCCTTTTTTAAGTGAAATGGTTCGTGCTAGGAGGTGCTTTCATGGACAGACAGTACGTCAATACGTTTCTTTTTATTTTTGTTATTTTTATAAGCGTGTTGTCTTTCACATTTAAGTAAAAATAAGAAAACTAGAGTAAAAAGGTGTCGCCTTTGATATCTTTGCTCGGTGCCAGAGATACCGTTACTTTGCTACTATTTTTCTTTTTAATTTTATTATAAGCGTGTTATTTGGCGTATTAGTATATCAGTAATACATTTTAAGAAAATGTTAGAAACGTTCCTGCAAAATAATGAACAGCCGATGTGTCTAATTTCTGCTAGTAACATGCACAGGAAAAAAAAACACGAAAATTTAAGGCTAAAAGTTGATGTGCCTACTAGCTAATTTGAGTGCTTTTCTTGCAAAGCTGAAGCACCCAAATAACACATTTTGCTCATGTTTGAGGATCGATCAAACAGTCCATAACTGAGAAGAAAGCGAAAGACGTAATAAAGAAGCTGAATATATTTTTTAGAGTAGAACCTAAAAGTTTGCTTTCAAAAAACTTGTAGCTATTCTAGAAGCTTTTCAGTTAATATACTTGTTTTTCACAGAAAACTGGTGGAAGCCCCTGAAATCAAGGAATGTTCGCCAAAAATAATCTGTGACATTTCGGAATTTTCTTTGCTGTATTACTTAAAAAATCGCTAATATACAACCTGCTATTCATTAGTATTAACATACACTTTTTATTTAATATAAGAAACGTGCTATCTTAAACATTCTTATTATAGAATACATATTTAATTTTAAAGTTTGTTGCATATTTAGATTTTAAAATTACTTCCCTTGACATGATTTTTTTTAAAGTCTGAGATTAGTCACACAAGCATTTGCTGAACACGGTTTAAAATGGTTAAGAAAGAAGGAGCAAAAAGCTCATAAATATTTTAAAAGGAAAACTGTGTGTTAAGAAAATGAGTATAACAAAATTTAAGATCTTGTCGAATTGCTGTCATGCTATATTATGCATTTTAAAATATTTACTCCGACAAATTAGCTTGGGAACAGGAAATTGAAAAGACGAAAGTGTTCTCGGACACAACTCGGATAAAAATTAATTGTGTAACCTTTTTAGTTAACAAACAAAATGTAATAAAAAAATCTGTAATTAAAAAACTTCGTGACTGAAACGTAAATATTTAAAATGAAGTTCTGGTATTTTCACTTTATGCATTTTTAATTATTAGTTACGGGTCATAAATATGGTGTTCAAAATTATTAATTTAACTGAAGATTGAAGAATAGCTTTGTGTTTAAAAAGTAAATTAAGTTTTTTCCACATTTTACAGCAAAGCAGAGTCACGTAGATTGTATCACGGTCAGCAAGTTGTGCATACATTACGCAGGAATAATTACGCTTAAAGTCGTTTAATTAGTATTTATTGAAAATGGAATAACAAATTAATCAATAGTTAGACAGTTAAATATACACTGTAAAAACTACGGGTGACGCAGGGGTGCCAATAAGAAAGTTTGGGTGAAAGCAAGGTGCCACGGGGTGCCACAGCGAATTTGAAAAGCTCTTACCGCACTAAAAAGCCTCCCATCGGCACCCTTTGGGGTGAATAAAGCTTGCGCATGCTCAGTGAGACATCTCGCCGTACCAAAAGGCACCTTTGACAGAATGCGCCTGCGCGAGGTCTCATCATCATCATCAACCATTTGAATGGCGGACATCTTGTTTACGTCGACACGACAGAATTTTCGGTACAGTGTTTTCACAGTCTTGGATTTCACCTTGAGTTTATTACAAAAATGGATTAATTCTTCATATTAGTCTTCGAATTCTCACGTAAGTACATGCATTTGATAATAGTTCTAAGAATTTCCAATATATTTGTGCAATCATTTCAAAGTGTACAAACGGAAATTTATCTCTGTGCAGCGAATCTCTTTTGCCGTGCAGATACAAACAAGCAGCAGAACGCGAAGGGAAGGAAAAAAAAAAGAAACTCTGAATGACTCTTTCTTTCTTTCTTATTTGTTTTTATCATACGTATATGTATATGCTATTTTAATGACATGCATTTCGTGCTGTCGCTAATATCTTTCGTTGGCGTTATTGATAACAAATGCTGAGTTCGTTATTGCCAGAGCTTACTTTTTTTGTTCCATCAGTTGAATTGATCCTTAAAATATATTTCGATTTTTAATCTGTCGAGAAACTTGACGTTTAACAAACACTGCTTTTCAAATACCCCATATCTTTTATTCCATAAAGATATTTAAATGTCGAACTATACATACCTATTAATATGTTACCCTTGATTAAAATTTTATAAGTTAATGAAGCGATTCAATTTTTTATTGATAGAATGATACAACTGAATATTTTTGATTGTTTTTGAAAGGGATCCATAAAATACCTTCCCTCTTCATTTTCGGTACAGGTAATGCTGCAGTAAATGTCAATAGCATTTTAAAACTACTGAGTTTAATTCAAGTCACGAATTCTTTTAAAATATGTTGGAAAGTCTGAACTGTGAGAAAATGCCTTAAATTACAAGTTTCGATCATTTTCAAATCGGAATTCAAGGTGAAAATGTACCAAGACTTTGTGAATAAAAGCAATAAATAAAAGTAAACACAATTGAAAAACAAAAACGCACACAGCACAGGGGGGATCTGCAATAGTGAACAGTGAGGGTGCCATTATGCTCTCCTATACGGTTCCATCTTTCACCCACGCTGCTCATTGAATTGAGGGTGCCAGTTTTTCACCCAAGCCAAGGGTGAAATCTCGGCACCTTACTGGGTGCCGCTCCTGTTACAAGCGTTTCACCCCGGAAAGGTGCCAATTGCAACCATTAGTTTTAACAGTGTACAGTCTTTTATACAATTGCCTAGTACAAGGAGTACGTTTCGTTTTTCAATTTTTTTTTATTATTATTATTTTTATTGAAGCTATGCTTCTTGTAGAATGGTGAAACCCAGAGTGAACTGGGAAAAAATACCAACCTGTTAACCTTGCAGTGCAGAGTTAAATTTATATTAACTCGTTTAGTTGTGTTTTGAAGCGAAGCCTCCGTAGCCAAACGGATAACGCATTCGATTGTTAACTGAAAGTTTAGTGGATCAAAACTACTCGGGAGAGTGATATGCTTTTTATCTAATTGTGACGTTAAGGTAAAAGGAAGGAAAAAAAAGAGTTAAAAGCATCTTAAAGCATCTTAACAATATCTATAATTCAACAGACACACACAAAAAAAAGGAAAACAAGACAAAAAGGACTACAAAATTTAAATGATTGTCGAAAAATTAAAAATTCGAAAATAGGGTTTTGAGAAGGGAAAAATGTGTGTTGATCTGTCTGTGTCTCTCCCTAATAACTTTTAAATGAATACTCCGATTCGGATGAATTTTTTGTTCAATAAATCTTGGCGAAGAAGACTTCATCCCGCATTCGCTTCTAGGTTTGAACAGATTTGCGTTCAATTTTGAGCAGCTCAAAACGGACCTGACAGAACTTCTTGTAAATACTCGTAAAAAAAATTACTGGCCGACATAAGTTATGCTTTCATTGAGAAACATAAGCTTAATATGTTGAAGTTGATAATGTTAAGTTCATTAATTTTTCTACATCAACTGAAATTTTTTTCGACGTTTAGTTTTAGTACACCTTCAGCATTATAGATCTACGTTATTCTACAAAAGCAGCTTATGTCGGCTTCTTGTTTTTTTTTATATTATCCTTTTTAAGTATTTTTAAACAAACTTACTACTAATGATTTAGTTTTAGGCAATACAAATGCTTTTAGCAGACAATTCAAATCATAATTACAATTTTTTGCATAAAGCAGTTCTACATTTCCAGGTAGTGAAATTTTCCTTGAAGATTACCTCTGTATGGAGGCTTATTTACGATAAATTGAGCCTATTATCGAATGTTTCTGCAGTGAAATAACATATACAATAATAATTACAATACTAAGATACGCTTGTCTGCTATGTTAATATGATTTTTAAAGCATTTTTCACGGGATTTCTTTTTCGTAATTCAGTTTGCTAAGCGTTGAAACATTTGCTGTTTAATGCTTGTTAAAATTTTCATGTTTCTAAAAACTTATCTTTCAAAGCTCTAAAATTCCTCAGACTTATTTAATTAAGAAATTTTCTTCAGTTTCTTTTTAAAGATTTTTCAGGATCAATGAGGCACATTTTTATCCTGAATATTTTTCATGAGTTTCAAAGTGTCGGCATCTTTTTTTATTCCTTATAAAAAAATTGTAATCAAATAATAATTTTACCAGTGGATGTTGGTTTGAAAGATTCCTTTTATAAATCTCAGAAAAAGCTTCTGGTAATATTTACATTCTCATATTATTTCTTATTTTTCCATTTTTAAAGGTATTACCATCTTATAAAAGGTTGTTTTCAAGGAATAACTATTTTCTGTGAAAAAAAATTGTGTATACAATGCTTGAATGTAAAATGGGACAAAATCCGTATTTGTAAATAAATTTTGAAGTTTATTACTAGTAAATAAAAAGGCAGGTGTTCTTTACCATATTTTTCTTACAGATTTAACTTCTGATTGCTGACTTGTTAGCTGTTTTTAATGTAACGGAAGTAAAAAACTATCAAATCACTCTCCAGCAAAAAAAAAAAAAAAAAAAGTTCTGTCAAGAACTAAACGAGCCTACTTTCCCGTACATCGACATCGGCATTCTAGCATCTGATCATTATTCTCTTGATTATCTGAGACTAAAAATTATGTCAAACACACCTTTTTAGCACTTAAAGCTGATTTCTAAAAGCAAAATATACCCCCCTCATCAGATGAAATGAACACGTAAAAAGTAAATAAACGAGTAAATAAAGTTTTGTCGCACCTTTTAAAGAATGTAACTGTTATAGTTCTTCCGTAGAAAAATTCCACAATCGTTTTCAAAAAAAAAAAAAAAAAATAAAAGTACTAAGTACATCAAAACACATTTTATCAAAGAAAGAAAAAAAAAACTCGTCTGTTGATAAAATGTCTCGAATTTCACTTTGAATCCGTTGCCAGTGGTTAAATATAAATAAAGAATAAAATGCTCTCGTGAATGAAACAGTTTTGTTACAAAAAAAATCGTCTGCCAAAAAAAAAATAATAATAAATAAAATAAAACAAATAAATAAATAAACAAAAAATCGTCTGCATAGTCAGTCATTTTTTTTCTGAGTCTGCATTTCCGCCATGTTTGTGGAGTCGGAGTCGGAGTCGGAATCAGAGTCCTCACAGAAGATTATTCGGAAAAGTACTTTACAAACATTATTTATCCATTTTCTTACAAAGTTAGTTTGAAGGAAATTCAACTTTAAGTTCAGGATCAACATTCAACTTAAATTTCCCATAGGCGCTATTGTTAAAATTTTTTTTCTGAACGGTTCAATATTAAACGAAAAATGGTTCAAATCAAAAAGTGAAATATGGGAATGAGCCTCTCTGAGATCTTTCAAACAAAAAAAAGTTTTTTCCATTCGGATGGTTCACTCAGAAGTTATTAAGTGGGGAAAGGTTGCTTGAACGGCTCGATGTTGAACGAAAAAAATGTTCAAATTGAAAATTTAAATACGGTAATGAAGCATCCTTGCTGAGATCCTTCGAACAAAAAAAAAGTTTATTTAAATCGGACTGTTCACTCAAAAGTTATTAGGGGTGACAGCTTGCTTGAGCGGTTCAATGTTGAACGAAAAATTGTTCAAATCAGAAATGTAAATACGGGAATGAAGTATCCTTGATAAGATCTTTCGAACAAAAAAAAGTTTGTTCAAATCGGACTGTTCACTCAAAAGTTAGCATCGCGGGACAGGTTGTTTAAACGGTTTAAAGTTGAACGAAAAAATTGTTCAAATCGAAAAATCAAATATGGGAATGAGCTGTACTCGCCGAGATCTTTCCAACAAAAAAATGTTTGTCCAAGTCGGAAGGTTCATTCAAAATTTATTAGGGGGGGGGGGGCAGACAGACCGACCGACCGACCGACACACAAATTCCCTATCTCAATACCCTACTTTCAAATTTTTAATTTTTCGATATTTATTTTAACTTTTTATTTTTTTAACTTGGCAATATTTTTTGGACTTGCCGATATATTTTAGATGCATCAAGCTACTTTTAATACTTTTTTCGTCTTTCTTTTATTTTTAACGGGAAAGTAGGCTTAAAAAAGGGGGAGGGGGGTAGTGTAATAACAGGTAAAGTATTTTTTTTTTGTCTTTTAAATTCTTCTTGCCACTGTTATTTCATTCACAGGGGAGAAAAGACAATTGTGTAAAACCCCAGCAGTTAATAAAATTTGCTTAATTTAATTTTAGGTCAAAACTAATAGTCCCATGATTTGTGTTTTTCTAAAATTTATTTAAAGAAAACTTACGTACTTTCATATGTTTCCTTTATTTTGACTGAATATGCTGGTGGGACTGCAGGCAACATGTTTTAAACATGTAATAGTATAGCTTTGAAACTAGTTTCGAAAGTGTTAATAAAATTCTCATCCGTTTCATATTAAGTTACGAACATATTCATTACACAATCAACACTAATACAGTATACTGATGCATTTTTCTTATAGTAACAATTAGGGATGCACCGATTAATCGGCAGTACCGATTAATCGGCCATAATCGGCCACTTTGCCGATTTTTAATAATCGGTAAAATCGGGCCGATTAATCGGCTTAAAAATATTTTTCAGATGTTATTCTTTAAAGTATACTTTCACTAGGAAACTATGATGAATAATTTTATTAACAGTAATAATAATCCTCACAGTTGATATAAAACTTTTTTTAATTAATTCTCCTACTTTGAATAAATATTATACCTAGGCAATGATGCAACATTTTTCATGTAGCGATAGTTTTCTAACCTCTAAATTTCAAAGAATAAAAGTATTGAGTTAAATTGCTACTAATTACTAAAATATATGAATTAAAAGTACTCCTAAACTGGTGTGCTCACCACACACTCCCCATCCCCTCCTTTTTTTATAAATTTTTATTTCCAATTAACATAACTAACAATGTGTTAATAATATTATTGACGAGTCATTCCACGTCAACTGGACCAATTTTTCAAATCGTCCCCACTCGACCATCTCCGATTTGGATTTGATTTTACGGAGGTGTAGACATGCCTATGAAACTAACCTGTGCAAATTTTTAGCTTACAAGATCCAAATCTGGAGGAGCTAGGATCCCGCAAAAAATGTGGCCCAAAATGGCGGATGAACTTCGTGAAACAAGTTGCAATGTTTAGGTCAAGGTTGCAGAAAATTTTATCACAGTGGAAGCCTATTTTTTTTTGGAGCTGAAGTACTTTTGGTTGTCAACACTCTCCAGTATATTCTTTGAGATTGCGCTTATTAGATTTTGTGTAGCATGTGCCTAAACTTGCGAAAAAACGCGGTGGGCAATTTTTTTCCTGGACTTCACGGTGTCATAAATTTTTAACCAAAAAACTTCAAAGGTTTATACTTCGTAGTTTTATTGTCCAAATACTTGTTTTTAATGTGTTACAGCTACAGAGCTTAAATATTGTATTTGTAAAAGATATTGGCACCCTAAGTGTCGATGAAAACGCTTCTTTTGAAAAATCGCCTGTTTTTAACTCCCTATATCTCAGGTTTGTCACCTAAGACCATTTTTTCTTTGGCACCACTAGAAAGAATAGATTTTTTCCTATCGAAATGAGTTTTTTTTTCGATGGTGTTCTTTCGAATAAAGATGAAAAAATTAGCTTGAAATACTATCTGTTATGAAGAATTGGCATAATTAGGTTAATACTGCAGAAAATTTTATCACACTGGGGGACTAATATTTTTGGTATTTAAAGTACTTTTAGTTGTCAATACTCTCCAGTATTTTTTGTGAGATTGAGCTTATTAAACTTTGTGTAGCACGCATGTCAACTTACGAAAAAACGCGGTGGGCAATCTTTTTCCTGTATTCATAAATTTTTAACCAAACAAATTCAAAGGTTCATATTTCGTAGTTCTATTGTCCAAATACTTGTTTTTAATGTTTTACAGCTGCAGAGCTTAAATATTGTATTTGTAAAAGATATTGGCACCCTAAGTGTCTATCAAAATCATTTTAGTGGAAAATCGGCTGTTTTCAACTCACTGTATCTCAAGTTTGTCACCTTCAACCGTTTTTTCGTTGGCACCATTAGAAAGAACGGATTTTTTCCTATTGAAATGAGTTTTTTTTTCGATGGTGTTCTTTCGAATAAGGAGGGAAAAAAAAGCTGGAAGTTTTGTCAGTTGTGAAGAATTGGCATAATTAGGCTAAGACTGCAGAATATTTTATTATAATAGAAGTTCGAATTTTTAACAACTTAAAGTTACATTTAGTTGTTAATAGATTCTAATAATTATGTGGTTTCCAGCTCATTAGCTTTTGTGTAGCATACATGAAAATTATTGGCAATTCCTGTTTGAAAAATAGCTTGATTTCAATGAACTGTAACTCAGGTTTGTCACCTTCCATCATCTTTTCGTTAGTACTACTATAAATAACAGATTTTTTCTTATCAGAGTATTTATATAAACAACTAAATGTACTTTAAGTTGTTAAAAGTTCGAACTTGTGGTATAATAAAATTTTCTGCAGTCTTAGCCTAATTATGCCAATTCTTCATAACTGGCAATACTTCGAGCTATTTTTTTTCTTCCTTATTCGAAAGAACACCATCGAAAAAAAAACTCATTTCAATAGGAAAAAATCTGTTCTTTCTAATGGTGCCAACAAAAAAACAGTGGAAGGTGACAAACTTGAGATACAGTGAGTTGAAAACAGGCGATTTTTCATTAAAATGATTTTAATAGACACTTTTGACAACAATATCTCTTACAAAATCAATATTTAAGCTCTGCAGCTGTAAAATATTAAAACCAAGTATTTGGACAATAGAACTACGAAACATGATCCTTTGAATTTGTTTGGTTAAAAATTTATGAATCCAGGAAAAAAATTGCCTAACGCGTTTTTTTGCATGTTAACATGCGTGGTACACAAAATTTAATTAGCTCAATCTCACAAAAAATACTGGAGAGTATTGACCACTAAAAGTACTTTAAACTCCAAAAATATTAGGCCCCCAGTGTGATAAAATTTTCTGCAGTCTTAACCTAATTATGCCAATTCTTCATAACAGACAGTATTTCAAGCTAATTTTTTCTTCCTTATTCGAAAGAACACCATCGAAAAAAAAACTCATTTCGATAGGAAAAAATCTGTTCTTTCTAATGGTGCCAAAGAAAAAATGGTCTTAGGTGACAAACCTGAGATATAGTGAGTTGAAAACAGGCGATTTTTCAAAAGAAGCGTTTTCATCGATACTTAGGGTGCCAATATCTTTTACAAATACAATATTTAAGCTCTGTAGCTGTAAAACATTAAAAACAAGTATTTGGACAATAAAACTACGAAGTATAAACCTTTGAAGTTTTTTGGTTAAAAATTTATGACCACCTGAAATCCAGGAAAAAAATTGCCCACCGCGTTTTTTCGCAAGTTTAGGCACGTGCTACACAAAATCTAATAAGCGCAATCTCAAAGAATATACTGGAGAGTGTTGACAACCAAAAGTACTTTAAGCTCCAAAAAAAATTAGGCTTCCACTGTGATAAAATTTTCTGCAACCTTGACCTAAACATTGCAACTTGTTTCATGAAGTTCATCCGCCATTTTGGGCCACATTTTTTGCGGGATCCTAGCTCCTCCAGATTTGGATCTTGGAAGCTAAAAATTCGCACAGGTTAGTTTCATAGGCATGTCTATACCTCTGTAAAATTTGATCCAAATCGGAGATGGTCGGGTGGGGACCACTAGTCCACTTGACATGGAATGACTCTGACACTAACATAAAAATTTGTTCTAAGAAATTTGATAAAATATTGAAATTATTTTGTGAAAACTAGGAAAATGGAAAAAAAAAATCTTCTCCCAGAAATAAATTAAAAACTTGAAATTGTACAAGAGATAAAAAACCCTGATGGTAAAATTGGTAGTAGAAAAACAATTGTCCTTATCATTAATCTGCTCAGCCGATTAATCGGTCGATTATCAACAGCCGATTAATCGGTAATCGGTAATCGGTCAATTTGCTTATCGGTGCATCCCTAGTAACAATTCATAAATTCTTTATGTTTGCATTCAGATATAAGAACATGGAAAATAATTCCACTTAAGTACCCTTATATTATGGAAATTGGCGTCATTAAGATTAACCATCATGTCACCACTGCAGTATCAGTAAATCTGACAATCCATTGCTACATTTCTTGTCTTTGTGACAAGGTTTGGGTTGTTAATTATTAGTTTTAGCTCAACGCGATCTAGGAAAACGCGGGAAAAATAAATACTCAAAACCCATAATTAGACAAAAACTGTTAGTGATGGAAAAATTATAATTGGGTATTTAAACTCAGCGTCAAAAGTTACCTTAGAAATAATATAAGTGTTTCATTTAACAAAATCTTTGTTAACCAGTGTTATTAAGACATAGAGGCACGTTTTGAATTTCAGGGGTAAGTGGACAGAGGAGGTATGTGACAATTTTTTAAATTTCTAGAAAAAGCTTTCAAAAAAAAAAAAAAAAAAAAGTCGCGTTATTCTTTTTTATAATGGATTTTTCTCAACGGGTGAAACGGGGTCTTTTTTTTACACATTGAGAAATGCTATTATCTGGAAAATAAAAAACGCATCATTTTTTGAAAGCTTTTTTTAGAAATCTAAATTGTCCCATATCACTTTTATCCACTTGCCCCTTCAATATAGTAATCTCATCTCGTTTTCCTTTTTTTTTCCTTTTCACCTTTTTCTCATTTTTATCAAACCCATTGTAACGTTTCCCGTGATCTTTATAAAAAAAACAAGAATTACCTCTAAAATGGTCTCCTAATGAAGGTTGATGATGTTTCACAGTATTTAAAAGATTAACTATAAAACTTTGTCATTAGGTAGAATTTTATTTTCAATTAGCTTGATTTTTAAATGCGATTCGATTCGCTTTAAATTACACTGCTAAAAAAGAAAAAAAAGAGACTTTTATTTTCTAGATCTACTTTTTAATGATATAAGAGCTCATTCTGCTCGAAAACTTACTAGAGGAGAAAGAACTGAAGAGAGATCAACTCTTCTTCGAGAAGAATCCATCATAGTCTACTTGAAAGACCATGCATCACTCTTAAGGGGAAGTACGGAAAGAACGTTTAATTTATCTTAAACTAGAGCAAGAAGAAAAAGAAATAATTTGTCATCTGTGTCCTTGATCTAAATAAGGCAGAATGTTTCATTCACCAAGCATTCTTTATTTACAAGATACACTAAATAAGGCTTTCTTTAGTTTTAATTAAAAATAAATGGTTGCTGTATCAATTGAAGTCGCAAGATTTGACTGATATAACTGTAATAATACCTATTTATAACTAAGACTTTACTACCTTAAGTACCTATCAGTTGATAGCTTACTCTTATTCGGTCCTTGGTATAGTGTAAAAAAAGTTCCTGAAGTTTTACGGTAAAAAGTACGGTCAGCCATGCCGCTAGTACGTTTCACTGATCCTATTTTACTGAAAAAACTTACAGTAGAAAAACGAGAAAGATGTGGCTAGTTCACCGAATAAAAAACGAGTTTCAAGTATTTAATTTCGAACCTGGATATCATTGTTTGTAGCAAGCGTTCTATCCACGATGCTGAATCGGATGCGAGTCAGGACAACTCTATACCGTCAGTCACATTATGTATTAATTGGGGTTGCAATCGCTAATTGTTTCCTGTAAAAAATAGTTATTTGTTTTGTACTGTAAATACTCCATTTTATAGCAACATTTAGCTTAACATTTTCCTGAATTTTTAGAAAGTGTAAAAGAGGGAAAGATTATTTTACTTTTTTCCATCAGAATTTTCCCTGTTTATGCCTTTATTTGCATTTTTATTTTTTATTGTCTTTCTTCGGAGTAGCAGTGCTTTTGAAAATACGTTCATGTACGTACTTAAAGAAATATTTTGTGCGTTTAATTGTTCTTCAGATAAACTATATAGTAAGGTGGTCTTTATATGAGAGTTAACTTTTTTTTTTTGAATTTTCGATCCCGTAATTTTCAGTCAGTCTATAAAAACGAGTTAACGTATTTTTTTTTTTTAGATCTTTAAGGCACATTTTAAAAATCGCTACCACAGCTGAAAACTTTATAATTCTAAAAAAAAAAAAAAAAAAAAAAAGAATGTCGTGTCTGTTTTTGACGATATTAATTTCACTCATAAAACCTACGCTCCTTTTAAAATAATTTTCTCGTTTTTCCATGTATTTTTCAATTTTTAAGAAAACAAAATATTTTTTTTTGTCATTATCGTTCTTTAAATATGAAAATAAAATCAGTTTTTCTTCAAATGAGTAATAAGAAAAAAACAGCACTATCGTTGTTAAAAATAAATTAATTAAACTTTAAAACCGCCAATGTGTCGAGATACTTATTGATCTATATTTAATAAAGTACAAGGTTTTTTGAAAATAGTTCGTACATATTTTATTAGAACACATTTTTCCCGAAAATGATTGAGAGAGAAAGGTTCTCTATGTTTGAACAGAGGTGATAAAAACTTACCATACCACCATACTACCCCGTAAAAAACTATAACATTCGTAGACTCATGAATGTCAATCAAAAATCTTTTTAATGTCTTTTTCTTGTGAAGTCACGTTCCAAAGTGTCCATGATTGACAGCATAAATAAGAAACTCAGAGTTGCCTTATGGACTCATCTTTTTTTATCTAGCTTTTTTTTTTATATACCTAGAATAGTGAATAAGATAGATCGCCTAAGAAGATTTTCTGAACTGGTCCATTTATTTAGCTCTCTTTTCCATTTTCTTACACTTAAAAAAAAAATGCCGTTGATATACTTCAGTTATTGTCAGGTATTAAAAAAAATCTGGATTTATTTTTTTCAATTTTTTAAAAAACTAACAGATATTAAAACAGTAATTGCTTTCGAAAATTGGATAAAATCAATGCAGGAATATAGAGTAATGTAAAGAATCTGAAAAATATTCTTTAAAAATTGAATCTGACACATAATATTAAGAATTATATCGTCAAGTATTAGCTCAAAATATGTCAGGAAAATTCAAAAGCCAAATTTTTTGTATAGCAATGAGAACTAAATTATAAAAAAAGTTTTCAAAATTACTTCGAAAACTGTTTTTTTAAATTGCTTACGCATATTATTATCCTTTAAGGTTTAACAAACAAAATTACTTAATTTTTAGTACTTTAAGAGTCACTGATTTGTGTTAATAAATTTTGTCTTATTTCAAGGAAATACTACAATTTGTAAATAGATATCGTTACGACTCCGACAAAATTTGAGAATATAAAACATCGACATCGAAAACAGTGAACTTACTCAAAACATCCATGATTGAAAAACATCGACCGTGTAATATCGACGGTAAAACATCGATGTTTTAACAAAAAATCGACATTGGTGTCACACAAGTAGTCTGAAGGCACTAAAAAGCTAATTAAATTTTAAACTTATCTGGAAAAAAATCTTTATCTGATTAAAACGCGGAACAAAATTATACATACTAAAAGAGGAATAAGAGTAGCAAATAAAATACTTTTCAATACGTATAAGTATATGTATAAGAAAAAAATATTGTGTATAACTCTTGCCTCCAAAAATGTTAGTATCAGATATACTAAATGTTTGTTCGATGAATAGCTACTAAAAATGAAGAAGTAAATTAAAAAAATAAATAATCGTAAGTTTTGGAAACTAAAACGACGTTACAGGTACTGATTATCCCTCTATTATGATATCATTACATTTAGTAATTAGGTTTTACTGGGTACTTTTAGCTTCAACTTTTTCGCAGTCTATTTTTAATTTCTCTAAAACATCATTAGTTATGATTAAAACATAAAGTTATGCCGGGTGAAAAATTTAAAATGTGACATGAATTAATGAAGTGAATCTCCTGCTAATTATTTTTCCAGAATATAAATCATTTTCCGTTTTTCCTTCAACACGTTATTAACTTTGACAGTGCTTAAGTAGGCTTTACCTTAAAAAACAGAGAATATTAAATTTAATTAGCATTTTAAAATGGCGTAAAACTCATGCAATTTCATTTTGTTTTTCATCAGAAATCTTTTGGAGAATAATACATTATACAATTAAGCAGTAAAACTCACAAAACAAACAAGAAATAAATCAATTAGTTTAGTCCTCTGGAAGATTTGTATTCACATAGGCGATGAATATTCGTTGCGATACTTTCGACAGATTACAATTTCAAGGTTTATCCTATGGGAAATTAGCAGAAAGTTCAGCAAAATGCTGCATTTTCTTGACGTGCTCAATAAATAAAGGTGCCGTTCTTAGCGTCTCAGAATATCCGATTTCCTGATAAAAGTAGAAACTAAAGTGTGAAAAACCCGCGGATAATTATTAGTTATCCGGACTGTATTAGAAGATTTATGAACATATTTTGCGAAATATCTTAATAAAGTACTTATTAGGGACACTTTATCTGATCATGGAATAATGATTTGCCACCATGTAGTTGCATACTAATTTTTAAAAGAATTTGACCACAGAAAGTGAGTTAAAACTGAATTTAAAGATTCCAATGAAATCATTGAAAAGTTACGCGGTCGAAATGTCAAGACGAATTTCTATTTCATAATTAGTATTGTAAATTTTAAATAAAAGCTGACATGGATAAAATTGGTTTATCCTATGGGAATTGGATCATGGTTTGCTATAAATTAAAATCCTACTTTGGTAGCACTGTTGAATGGTTGCAGCATAATCTTGCATATGAATCAATTACACCCACAGCTCGGTCATGACATCCTGATATTGCAGTTTCGTCCTTATTCTGACTGAGATATCCTCTCATTGTAGCAGCTGGTAAGGTTAATTCATTTTACCTACCAGTTCGTTGTTGGCTATCTTAGCTACAATAAGAGGATCTTTGTCTCCAGCTCGGTTATTGGCTATTCCTGATTGAGGAGTCCAGAAAAAGGACAAAACTGCAGTTTCAGGATGTCATGACCGAGCTGTGGGTGTAATTGCTTCAGTTCTGCCTTAGTCCAGGCTTATGGACGATAACTCATTATATACAATCTTGCATTTGTTCAACAAAAGCATTTGAAGTTAAATTTAGCTCTTAATAATAAGATATATTTTGATACTTGAAAAAATTTTGAGGAATAGTCATGTCATTCTGGCAAGATTGGCAGGGACAAAAACATTTATTGCTCAGTGTATATTGCTCTTATAAGCATATTATTGAGCTAGCATCTTTTAGAAATGATATAGGTAATGTGGTGAATGAGAACGTGTTGGCTTCGGACTAAGAAACGATCCAAAAGGTGAATCTTGGAACTGGTGAGGGATAGCGAGCAGTAATAGCCCCCGAGTATAACATAAAACCAAATTTCACGTTGAATTTTTGTCTTCAAGGCAGGTTTTTTTTCTTGTCTTAATAAAAAAGTAAAGCAGCAAGAAAAGCTTTTATTTCATGAGTTTGTGATTTCTCTGACAGCATGCATTTTATATGTCTTTCATCATTTTCCACTGTTCAAAATTTTAAGCGTAAATAGAAAATGCATTGGATTTCCCACATACCCTTTTATAAAATATTTTCGAAATAAAATGAAGCACAATGTAGGAAAATGCGAATTTCTTAACGATTCTCTTTTCATCTCTTAATGTATAATTCAGTTTATGCTTCGTTGTCCGAAACGGAATAATATTTTAAAAACATATAGAAAGAAAACGATGGAGCATAAGATATTTTAGATTAGTTTGAAATGGCACATGGAATATGTTCCATGCTTCACTGTAGTAACTAATACTGTCTAAGCAAACTATGTTTTATTTAAAGGTAGGACTTTTATTTTACTATAATACTTTTCCTTTACTGTGTTGTGAAGATCAAAGCCATGAGATAGCGACTAGATATCTATTAATGGAGATCTGTTTTTACTTGGCTGCGTGTCTATTTTAAAAAGTCGCAAACTCAGCCTCTCATTTCGTAAATTTATACTTGAAAAAAAATGAAGAAAATGTTATTAGTTGAAGTTATTTAATCGAGAAAATGTAGAGATTTTCCGATTTTGTCCTTAAATAGGCTAGCCTCAACAGATATTTAGCAGTGGCTCAAAGCGCTAAGTTTCTTTTCTATTTCATCGCTTAGAAACTTTGATGGTGACAAACTAAATTTAACCGTTTTTTATGGGATGAAAAATAAATTTATAGCATGCTAATTGTAATGGCTAGTCAGTCATGCGATGCAATAATGTTCAACAGATGAAACAACAAATCAATTTTTATTCTACTACTAAACAACTAAATGGGGATATACCCGCTATAATTTCGAAAGATTACAACAACTACACTAAGTACAATATTTGAGGCGACACTCCCTCTCAATAGGCGAGTGTGGACTGTATTTAAAGTTCAGAAGTAACCCTTTGGGCGTATTGGCGCGCATGGCGAAGAGACATTCGCCATTTATCGCTCTGCGGCGCCAACACTAATGAGGTATTAATGCCCTAGAATAGTACAACGCATTAATTGTTAAAAATATAAAGTTAAAATGGTCAAACCGGTTTTAAAGGCATTGGAAACTTTTGTCAGTGTCTAGTCAAAGAAAAAAAAAATTTAAATTTCTTCACAGATTATATTTTGACCACTAATAGTATGCTTGTTTATTTTATTAACTAAACCAATGTCTTTATTCATCGCTAAACTTTTGGAAGATAAAATATATTAATTATTCATACATTTATGCTATTGTTTGTTGCTAGTGCCTAATTTGTTTCATTTTAATTGAAAGTAAACTAATTTTTGTGTTTTTTTTTTCATAAATGGGATAACATTTTTGTGCAAAAATGTATATCATAAGAAAAACAAACCGGTGCAGTTTATCCTCTTTCATAAAAGTAAATAATTACTGCTTTAAAGTTTGGAGGACTACTGTCAAAAGTTTAAAAAAAACTGTTCTGCATCTTATTTATTGTTTTAGAAGTGCAAATGTGAAAAAAACTAAATATCTCTATAAACTTATTCAGGATTTTACTTTTTCGTGTAGGTAAGTTCCTCCAGTAAAGAGATTTTCCTATTAGTTAATTTATCAGTGTGCACGTGTGCTGTAAATGCAATATAGTAAAAAGGTCAAAATGCGTCTGTTAAGTAAAAGAACGTAACTTTGTTAAATTAATCTTCACCATAATTAGAGCGAGTCGAAAAGCGTAATTCATGAACACGTTCCAAGAAAATAGGCTCCAGAAGACGAATAAAACTAAGCAAAATTTAATTATGGTCCTTACTGTGGAAATTTTAAAACGGGTAGTACGGGGCATAACATTTAAATTTTTTCATTAAAT